>JAYEVD010000730.1:0-266984 GCA_036346405.1 Phyllostachys edulis | reverse complement strand
TGAGTTGGAGAGATTGAGGAGTAAGATTGAGAGCGAGATCAAGATATCTATCTCTTGCTTGAGTACTATTCACCCAAGGCTACTACTTGCAATTCAATCTATTAGATTGGTTTGTGAGTGTATTGATTTTCTTACAATTCAATTCACCGAATTGGTTTGTGAGATTGCTACTGATCTTCGAGTGTACCGTGAAAGATTGGGCCAAC
The DNA here is from genome assembly GCA_036346405.1 of Phyllostachys edulis. NCBI lineage: Eukaryota > Viridiplantae > Streptophyta > Magnoliopsida > Poales > Poaceae > Phyllostachys > Phyllostachys edulis. The sequence continues at coordinate 266,778 of JAYEVD010000730.1, read as the reverse complement.
AATCAGGATTCATCTAATCAACTAGGTGGATCCTTATCAGTGTGTGTGTGTGTGTATTATAATACTATAGTTATTATGTGCGAGGATAACCCATGTTGAGTGGTTGAGGCCATGGTTGTGGCCTCGAGCTTTACCAGCTACACCATCGTTCGCAATATGAGAATAGTGAGTATCTTTAGAAGAGTTATTCTTCTAATTGGTGAACTTGGTTGATTGTCAAGTTTGACCTTTGTATTGGAGTTTTGTCTTTCTTAATGGAAAATATGATCCATTTATTTCGCTTGATGATTTGGATAATGAAAGTTTCATTTTGCAAGTCTTTTAGTATGTGGAAGCTTTGATTTAATGTAACTCTTTTGGGTATTTTGAGTGTTGAAGTTGAATGGTTCTTTTTGATGAAAGAAAATGTCAAAACCCTTTTGGTAAGGCCTTTTTATGTTTAAGCAACTAGTGGTGGTCATAGAAGTTAATTGATTTGGTATTGGTTACCAAGTTGGGTTTGTAGCGTGGTGCATAATAAATCTTAACTAGTATCCTTGAATGTGTAGTTAATCAATTTGATGTTGTTTTCTAGTAGTTCTTGATGAACTGTGACTATGAGTATGGCTATACCTAATTGGAAGCAATAGAGCTATTAAAAGTGTGAGATATTGATGAATTAGTTTGATCGCTAAGAGTGATAAATTGGTAAACTTCTTGGGTAAATGAATAAACGGGTCTCAGTAGATTAACCTAACCATTTAGGATGTTTAAGTCCAGAAGATGTTAGATTATTATCTTAGTGGATATTAATCTTGAGTTATTTCGGGAGGCGTAGTGATCATAATGCATGCACTAGGTGCAATTATTGTGTATTAAAGTCCGTGTTGAACATCACTATGAGATGAACTGATGGGATTTGATATGTGATCTATGTTTACATGATGGTGGAATTGTCGAACAATAGTATGTCCTTGATGAAATGGTTTATCATTAAATTGTTTGGGTTGCTAAACTTATTGGATTATTTGGTCTCAATGGATTGATCCAACTGTAAGGGAAAGTTAAGGGTGTGTTATTTGTTGCTTTAGTGGATAATAATTTGGGAATTTTCTTTAATTGACTACTGGATGATTTCTTAAATGTTAGTGGGAATGCAAATAGAGAAAGGAATGTAAATTCTTCCAAGATGGAATAATCGTCAAATTGTTTATGATAGCCTCTGGATTGGAATTAGTGTGCACTAAATTGATATTGAGCTTTTGCTAACAGTGAGTGGTGGAAATTAAAAGTAATCTTTGTATCGTGTTTTGCGAGGATGACTTGGGGCAGATGCCCTTGTTAAAAGAGGTTTACTTGATAAGGTAGTTTGTGCATGAGATATTCTCTTGAACAAGTTGATTGTTGCAATCCTATTGAAAAGAAATTTGAGATAAGTTATTGTGTTCTTTTGGAAATGTTTATGATGGGATAGTAGGCTATGATGAGTCATGCTAAGAGTATATAATGATGAGGTCAAGAAGACCGTGAGTATGAGATGATGAGGGTAGTGTTGATTCTCTTAGAAGAAAAGGAATTTGATCGCCTTCCGTGGTATCGATAAATGAAATGTCTTGAGTTTTGAACTCGTGATCTTTTGGAGTTTAGGATTGATGTGGTAGCTAAAATGGGTTCGAGCATGTGATGTGTTGGAAAGTTCTATTGGATTCTTAAGTGATTCAAGTGATTTTGAACTTAAACGTTCTTCTTGTCTAAGTTGGCAGATTGGTATTGTAATAAAAAATGTTTCCTTTGGTAAAGGAAAAAGTCTAGTAGAAGTATTTGAGGTTGAAGTTAGGCTTTGTGATTTGCAACTTATTGAAGTGTGCTTAACTTTTCTGTTTTTGCTGCTTAATAGTTTCTTGGGTTCAATAGCCATGCTTTACCCTTATTCGTTGAGGGTTGAAATTCTCTTCTAGAGGGACTTGTGCACTCATTTGTGGTCTCGTATTCTGTTTTTCCGAGATCTTGGCTATTTGACTATTTTCCTTGGTCTTGTGTTTACTGCGAGTGGTAAGCATTTTTTTTTATGTACTGGAAATTGTTTCCATCTATACCTTCTTCCGAGAAAGGATTGACCCATTCATGTTGCACAGTCTTTTAGGATGTGTAATAGCAACTTGATAGGGGTGGTTAAGTAAATGATAGTGGTGAGATTTTCGGTACCAAGCTATTTGAAGAGCAATAGAAGGTGAATTGGTTTTGACCTATAGCTCTTGGAGAGAATTTGATGGAATGATTGGCGTGAAATAAAACTAATTAGTGTTACAACTAGTAGAACCTATGGTAGATTGAAATTCAAGAACTTCATTCATGTTGGAATGCTGAGATTATCAAAAGTATGGGAATCTTGATTAATTTATTAGAGTATTGCGATTGAGTAATTTGCAAAGTTGAGCAGGTGAAATATGATGGAGCTGTTTAAAGAGAGTAAGATTAGTGAAGTAATCTAATCGTTATGGCAAATAATGAGATAGCGAGGATTGTTGAGTTGTTGTCGTATGACTTGACATCGATGAGTAACCCTTTGGTGTAAGAATCCTTATAAAGATAATTTGATCGAGAATATGTTTGCATGTTGATGTTAATGACTGAGTATGTTTGGATTGTGGGAATTTTTATCACCGGATTTGAGAGTTTCCTATCGCCATAATCAAATATTATTGTAGGAGTCTTGGCTGTCGATATTGGGCTTGTGTTTTATGCTAGAACCTTGGTTGCCCAATGTCTATGTATAGAAGTGGAAGGACAAATGTGGATTCCGAATAACGTGATGATCTTTGATAATAACCCTTTTGATGTAATAAATGAGGGTGTGCGCTGAGAAGTTCCAGTTGATTATCCATAATGTAAAGAGGTGATATGGTTGTGAATGAACAATCTTTATTAAGGTGTTGGAAAACCATTTGTCAAAATAATTCCTTGGTATAGAAGTGGACTAGAGAATCCTTTTGTGGATTAATGGAGTCCTCTAAATAAGTATGGTTGTTCTTACAGTTTGAGGATCGTTTTGGGATTGTCGATTAAGAGAATGAATTAGTGTGATGATTTGGAAGCCCGTGATTTGGGAAAGGATTTATTTCTTAAAAGAACATCTCGAGAAAGGAATGTTTTCGGAGTAGAGAAGCGCCTATTGGTTCTTGTTTGAGTTGAGTTTTTATGATGGAGATCGGTACAATTTGAGTTGACTTATGTTGACAATGTGGTTCTGTCTAGTTCAGAAAATAAATGAAGTATTTGATTTGTGCATTCGAGCGAAATCGCTTTTGGCTTATGTGGAGTTTATTTGCAAACTACCAGTTCGAATGTGAAAAGGATTTCATGAGGAATCTTCGATTTTGGATTTGAGTGTTTGGAGGAAAGTTGGAATTGCATTGTGAATCCTTTGTTTTCCGTTGAATCTGATTATCAAAGTTTGATTAAAATAAGTTGTGTTGCACGTTCCTGCTCAACGGAGGTTCTCCTTGTTATGATGAAGGCTAGAACCAACTTAAGTCCTAGAGCGGGGTATATAACGTTTTGTATGACGCGTTGTTGAGAGATTGCTAGAGGTATTTGGAGTGTGAGGTTTTGTAAAAGACGTTGACCAGCGAGTAACGCCGCATCTTCGAGTCCTATCCGTTGAGTGGATCTTGTTAGGCCGGTACGAGTTATGAGAAATAAAATGTTGAAGTATGTCAATGTACTTTGGTCACATCAATCCGAGAAAAAGGCCACCGGGAATTGGAGTCTCGTATAGGCGAGCAATATCCGAGTTATTCACGGCGGATCGTGGTAATGTTGTTAAGTTTTAGCTGTGATTATACTTGACTTTAAGCGTGATTAGAATTCGGGTCAAATTCGTTTAAGGGTAGAATGTAATACCCCAAATTTATTTAAGTAAGAAGAAATAATTTAGGGAGAAGAACCAATTAGAAAATGGATTTAACAGAAGTTTATAGGAGGGGTGTAATACTCCGAAACGTGTTAGAGAGAAAACAAAAATAGTTAAAGGGATTTTTATGAAATTTCTTTAAAACCTGGACCATGGGCTTTTGGCCCACCGCACCAAGGCCCAAAAGGGTGGAAACCCTAACTTGCTACAGTACCAACCCATGCTACAGTAGCCGCCACCGTGCTGCAATAGCCACGGTGCTACAGTGCATTGCCCCCCTGCTGCTCCTCCTCTCCTAGGCGCCATCCTCCCACCGCCGGCGAAGAACGCCCGGGTTGTTGGCCGACCAAGAAGAAGAAGAAGGAAGGCGAGGAAGGGAGAAAGGGAGGAGAATGATTGTGTGGTGGTAGTTTCGACGTTCTACAGCGATTCGTCAAGGGTAAGATCCGATCCCCTTGCGATTAGTCGATTAATTGATTATTTAGCTTCGTCGGTAATTAGATCTGTTAGAGAAGGTAGGATTGACCGGCGTTTTTGAGTGGTTTAACGGAAGAATCCGTTCTGGCTGTCTCCTAGAGAATTGTAGAAGACGTCGATATCTTTCCGTAGAGTACTCATTCATATCATTTGGACGAACGGTTCAAAAGTTACGAATTTATTAGTGTGACTGTTCTGCAAATCTGTCGGTATTCTGACAGGTTTTAGTAATCTGATTCAAGCGATTAGTTAAAGAAGAAATTAGAGGATCTTGATATAACGAAAAATGTAGGTAATCTCCATACCTTTCCAGAAAGCTAAAGAACTCAAGATTTGGATACTCGTAGCAAAAGTTATGGTGGTTTTAGTGCACTGTCCAGAGAACCTAAAGGGAAATTGATGTCTTTTAATTTGGCTTGGTAGGGGTATTATATATCTGATTCAGAAGGGCCCCTCAACTAGGTTTAGTTGGGGAATTTAATTAAATTTTCAGAAAGTCTAAGAACACCTTATTTGTACCCCTGTAGTGAAAGTTATGGATTTTATAATTTGACTGTCCACTGAGGGGACAGATCGACGTCTAGGAATTGGGGCTGGGATCAAGTTAGACGCTTTTGGGAGTTCGTGATTGTTGTTATATAGTTTGTTTTGGTCCGCTACTGTCGTCTTAGCGTGTGTTATAATTATTTATTCAGGTGGTGGGCTAGTCCCGGGGGCAGCACCTTCTGCACGCCCCTCGTTCTCTCGCGTTAAGGCAAGTATAATGAGGATAGAATAGATCTTAATGAATGGCATTGTTTGTTAAATACCATGAGTATTTGTGTTGTTCATGATTGCTAAGGTGGTATGAATGGTAACGCTTCGTGTTTTCTAGAGTTATGAATTATGTGCTATTCATTGATGTTTGAAAGTTATGAAGTCTATGATTATGAACATTTGTAGTATGAATAGGTTATTCATATGCCATATTGTTGCGTACATGTTTGTGGTAATTTGAGATTTCATACATATGCATCATGATAGCTTATTGAAGTCTTGGTCATGTGATGACCAAGCAATGGTTGAGGTCCTCGTCATGTTTTTGATGGGCTAAAGGTCCCCATGCTCATGGAGCATGGGCTTAGGTCCCCATACTTATGAGTATGGGCTTAGGTCCCCATACTTGCGGAGTATGGGCAATGGTCCCAATGCTAGAGGGCTCATGCATGGGTGGCATCGACGGATGCACGCCTACATTACGGTATAATGCAAAAGAGAAAGAGAAAGTTAAAGAGCACTTTGAGCATATTGCATAGCATGTGTATGTGATATTTTTGGTGTATAGTTTTGTGGTTAATGAATGATGAATTACAATTATGTATGCTGTCGAGGCCATGTATTGTACTTGCTGAGTCTTTGGGCTCACTCTTGCTTTTGTTGTGCTTTTAGGTACCACTTGCAAGGACGACATGCATGGGAGGGAGTAGGCTTGTCTTGGATTCACTCACTACACACATCTTTAAGTTAATTAACATCTAGAACGTGACTCAATAATAAGCAAACCGCTTAAGGATTTAATTTTGGTTATGCTTCATGCAATGGTTTATTTGTAATAATGAGAATAGCATGTGTTGGATATCCTTGATTATGCCTTATCCGATTAGCATATTATGAATGTTTTGATGAATTCGGATGTTAGAATATTGTCTTGATATATGTGAATGTTGGAACCTCCTAGATAGTTAACTATACAAAGGAGGTTCTGCAAATTTAAAATTGTGTCTTACATTTTAATTAGTTATCATGTTTATTTAGTAGCATTCTAGGCCTTTGATTGGCTGGGGTGTTATAGTGCAACCCATCTTGCAAAGTCAGATTAGAGCAGCTCAAGTTGACGATGCTGACATTCAAGAAATCAAGACCAACATGAGGAAAGGGAGATCTTTAAGGTTTTTGATGATGAGCAAGGGACTGCTCTGGTTTGACAAGAGGCTATGTGTGCTTAAACAACATGGAGCTTAAAAGGTACTACTTAAAGAAGCCCATGAAGCATTATATTCCATTCACCCTAGAGCTACAAAAATGTATCAAGACATCAAGGAAATGTATTGGTGGCCTAACATGAAGCGTGAAATTGTGGTGTATGTGGCCAAATGTGATACTTGTCAAAAGGTTAAGGTCAGGCACCAAAGACCTAGAGGTCTTTTAGTGCCCTTGCCCATACCCGAGTGGAAATGGGAAGAGGTCGGATGAACTTTATAACCTGGTCTACCCCGACCCAAGCCGGTTTTGACTCTATATGGGTAATTGTGGATCGCCTAACCAAAGTGGCTCATTTTATCCATGTGAAGACCACCTATTCTAGAGACAAGTTGGCGTAAATCTACATGGCAAGGTTGTGTGTCTACCGTGTGCCAAAGAAGATAGTGTCAGATAGAGGATCTCATTTCACCTCCAAATTTTAGCAAAAGCTACATGATGTCATGGGCACAAACCTCAATTTCAGCACAGCTTATCACCCACAGACTGATGCCCAAACCGAAAGAGTTAACCAAGTTCTTGAAGACATGATGAGAGCATGTGCTTTGGAAAAGCAAGCTAGTTGGGACCGAATGCTACCCTATGCTGAGTTCTCATACAATAATAGCTACCAAGCAAGTCTCCAGATGTCTCCTTTTGAAACTCTTTATGGAAGGAAGTGTAGAACACCCTTGTATTGGACAGAGACTAGAGAAGGACAAATTCTTGGACTAGACCTTTTGAAAGAAGCTGAAGACCAAGCGAGATCAATAAGAGAAAAGTTGAAGACCGCATGCACTGCATAAAAGAGCTATGCGATAATAGACATCGAGATCTAACTTTTGCTCCCAGAGATCAAGCATACCTCAAAGTGTCACCTCTTAAAGGAATGCGATGTTTTAGAGTCAAGGAAAGCTTGCTCCAAGATTCATCGGACCTTTTCCCATTCTTGCCCGAAGAGGAGAAGTTGCCTACAAGATAGACCTCCCTTCTCAGCTTGCTAGAGTGCACAACGTTTTTTATGTTTCTCAGTTGAAGAAATGTTTGCGTGTGCCGGAAGAGCAGATGCCCTTGGAAGCTATGGACCTCCAAGAAGACCTCACTTACCAGGAGCAGCCTATCAAGATGCTGGATGTGTCTGAGAGAGTCACAAGGACCAAGACCATCAAGCTATGAAAAGTGCAATGGAGCAACCACACCAAGGCATAAGCAACATGGAAGCGCGAAGAGGACCTCAAGAAAGAGTTCCCGCGCCTATTCTCTAGCTAGCCTAAATCTTGGGGTCGAGATTCCCTTAAGGGGTGAAGGTTTGTAACGTCCTGTTTGTCCTAGAGTTTCTTGCTAGATTTCTAGTGAGTTTTGTTAAGTTTTTGTCCATTAGAATCAAGTTTGGTTTGCTGATCTTGAATTTTTTTGCGTTGCTTTTTATTTGAGCCTAGTTTGATCTTAAAAATTAACACAAAAAGAAGTGAGACATCAATGTATCCTTTGTGAACCTTTCAATCCTTTTGCGAATACTTTGAACCTATTTAAGACTAGCTAAATCGTTGCTTAGGGCTGCATCTTAATATTTGTGTCCTTGCAATTGTTCAAAGATCAAAAGGTGGGAAATAATTTTTGCTCATTTTGGTTAAACAAGAATTTCACCATAGTTCAAAAAAAGAAGGAAAAAGAGAAGAAAAGAAAACATAGAAAAAAAAAGAAAAGAGAAAAGGAGAAAAGGAAAAGAAAGTGCAAAGCCGAACCATAAACTTGAGCAAACAAAAAAATCCCCACTCATTCTTGATTCAATTGTGAGAATATCAATATTTTGTGCAATCTTGTGCCCTAGTTTCATTATTTGCAACTAGCTAGCGCCTTTCTATAACTTGTGCAATACGAGTTATTTTGTTCTTAACTTATAACTTACATAGCTCATTCCTTGATTGCACTAAGTTCCAATATCTTTGCGTGAGTTGCTTTGATTTTCACTTATATCTTTATGATCAAGAACTAGACATTGAATTCTAATTTGGATATTTACTTAGCTTTACAATACCTAGAATTTTCAGATTAAGTAGGTATCCATACCAAGCTCTACATAACATCCGTTGTCGTGTTTTGACTTGCTCTTGAAATTCGCTTTTTCTCACGTTGTTTTCACCGTAATATCACGTGTGAGTTTTTACCCTAATTTACTTCGTAAAGGTAAGAACGTGATTTGGTAAGAAGAGTGAGTTTGAGAGATCCACATATATCCATTTTTTTTTGCATCATTAACAATGTCGAAGAGGAGAAAATACCATTGATCCCGCTCCAATCACTCAATTCCAATTTCTCGCATTACGTGAACATCTTCAACGCGAGATGAATATCGAGGTGAATCTACTTCATGAGAAGCATGACAATTTCGCTGACTCAATACACAAGGAAATACAACGCCTTGATTTACAAGTTGGAGATAGCACTCACCAATTGCGCGAAGACATTGCTGCCCTCACTAAGCTTATACAAGGTCGCAATAGGGAGGATGACGCAAGTGTCTACTAACCAATTCTTGATGAGACGGATGTCGGGCCATCACTCGCCTACAACAAGACCGACGTGAATCGAACCGCTGTAATGCAATTCGTCCGCCACCCCTGGAGGACCAGTTGGAGCTAATGGAGGTCATGTACATGGTCACGCTGCTCGTGTCAATGGTTCTGCATTTCATCAAGATCTAGGTGCACCTTATCAAGTTCACCGCAATGACAACTATCATCATCAAAACCATTACAACAATGACGGTTTGGGAAAACTCAAGCTTTCTATGCCCAAATTTGTCGGAGGAACAAATCCCGATGAGTATCTTACTTGGGAGTTGAAGGTCGACAAGATTTTCCGTTTACACAACTATTCTGAAGACCATAAGGTACTCATGGCATCTGTTGAATTTGATTCATACGCTTTGGATTGGTGGGAACAAGTCATCATTCAAAGAGCTAAGCATGGCGAACCACCAATTGCTACTTGGCAAGAAATGAAGCATGAGATGAGAGCACGTTTTGTACCTCGACATTACAAACGTGACCTTTTTGACAAACTACAAACTATGCGACAAGGCGTCCAATCCGTGGAGGAATACTACAAAGAGATGGAGCAAGCCATGATTCGCGGTCAAGTTCAAGAACAAGAAGAATAAACCATGGCACGATTTCTCTCAGGTTTGAACCATGGTATCAAATGCATTGTTAATTTTCAGCCTTATAACAAAGATCTATGAGTTGGTACACAAGCAACAAAAGCGGAGCACCAACTTCAAGAGGATACTAAGTTCGGCGATATTCTTCCTTCACCGCCTGCATACACCATCCAATGAAGGAAAGTTCGTGCTCAAGGTTCAATCAAACAATCGAACAACTTCTAGTGGTGGTTCTACTTTTCGCCCTATACCAAGCACGAAAAGACAAAGACTACGCCAAATGCAAGAAAGAATACAACACCAAAGAGCTAGCTCTGATCTTCAAGGATTCTACAAAGAAGGAGTAGTACCATTCAATGCTTCAAGTGCCTTGGACGTGGTCACATGCAACGGATTGTCCAAACAAAAAGTTATGTTGCTTTTGGAAACAGGAGAATACGATTCTACAAGCTTAAGATGAACAAGAACGCTTTGTCGATTTGGAGAAATCTGAAGTTGTCCATGACACAGACGAGGATGATGATCGTACACCACTTATTTGTGAACTGTAATCGCCCTTGCCTCATTTGTACTCAACGAGTGCTTAGTGTGCATCCAAGACAAATGCATGAGCAACGCTGCAATCTATTTCAAACGCGAGTCGACGTTAGCAATGAAGGAAAAACAAGTAGATTAATCATTGATGGAGGAAGTTGCCATAACTTGGTCGGCAAGGAGTTATGCACTAAGCTTGGCTTATAGTATAAGAAACATCCTCATCCCTATCGATTCAATGGTTGGATGAGAACGGTGCCGTGAATGTTTCTTATATCGTGGAGGTTACTTTCAACATTGGTACCTATCAAGACACGATAGAATGTGACGTCATGCCTATGGCAAGGTGTCACTTATTACCGGGAAGACCTTGGCAATATGACCGCAGTTATTCATGATAGACATACCAATCAATACACATTCAAGTTTGTTTGAGCTCTTTTTAGTTTTTTTTTAAGTTCTTCACTTGGGGCTAGTTTGCTTATTTGGTTCTTTGGCTTAACGTAGATCCCGAGTTTGTGGAGGAGTACTTGGACCCAAAGTAGCTTTCATCAAGGCTCACCACCGCTCAACGAAGGCAAGTCATGACCTTTGATCATATTGAACCTATCTTTTCAAATGTATTTTGCTTTACTTAATCTCGCATGGCTATTTTTATAAGAAACGGTTTGGGCAAGAGATAACTTCCTACTTGACAATATGCCTCCTTGGATAATTGTATTTGACATATTGACATGATCCTCTTGGACGCTTTAGAATGGATATTTTAGTTGGTATTGTTTGGTATTGCCAACATGGGACCGCTTTGTTTATGCTTAGCCTTGCTTTAGAACCATGGGACTTGAGAATCATGCTTCATCTTTAATAACTTGACTTATGGAACTATAGAACGTGGTTTGTGCCATTGATGAGCAATCGTGGTGGGATGCCACAGCTTGTGTTGTTTGTGGTGCGAGGCCACTTTGTTAAAATCTTGTATGCCAACACCAGGAGGTATTTGGCCAAGTGAACCCAAAATAATTTCTTGCTCTGCAAGTGATTGTGCAATAAAGGGATGCTATGCACACATTGGGATGTGGAAGTCTTGCTTGAGCAGCAATTAAGGACTTAACTTTGTGTTCTGTTGATCTGGCCTTTTAGTGCAACCACAAGATCACTTTATGGGGGTGGTCTAGGCCAAATAATTAGCAATGAGCTGGTTTGGTTCATTGTGGTGGAGCATGCCGATTCATTGGTGCAAGAGGGGGCACGAATCCAGTGGGGGTTGCAGCCCAACCGGAAGCGAAACCTTATCGGGCAGCTCTGAGTCAAATCAAGGCTTTGTAACGGCCTTGTCATGCTCTCTAGACTGCTCACCTTCGGAAATGAGCAAAGGGTTCCGACGGGAACCCGCCCCACTAGAGAGGTCGTGAATTATGGGTAAAGTTGTACACCTTTGCAGAGTATTAATCTATTCAATAGCCAAGTCCTTGGTCATGGACATGCCCAAAGGAGAATGGTGCAAGGGTAGACTTTTCAAAATTTGTGTTCTACGGCCGGCTTGGGATGTCTGCAAGTATTCTAGGTGGCTTCGAGTGCTTGTGATGTTCTCGGCTAGTCGTGGAGGTTTAGGAACCCTAGGGCGGTCCAAGGAGCTCCCGAGTGGGTGCTCAAAGGAGATCTTGGAGCCCTAGGGAGGTCTTTGGGAACTCTGGAGTTGGTGCTCCAGAGAGGTCTTGGGAGAGGTCCAGGTCGTGGGTGCAGCCAGACCTCCCCCAAGTGGATTTGGAAGGGAGTTGGTGCTCCCCTTCTTTTCAAACAAATGTATTTAAGTATTATTGTTTTAACTTGAGCTCTGCATCTATACATGTTATTTACTATCAAATATTGCTTTGAGCAACTAACCCTACAGCTCTCATTGTCAAACCATTGCATGAATATTATTTGCATAATTGTTCCCTGCGATTTGCTTAGTACATTCAAAGTACTCATGGTTGTAAGCCCTGTGTTAAAGCAGTGGTTGAAGATGAACAAGTGCAAGGATGCTTAGACCTCTTCGAGGAGGAGTTCTTTGACTTCCCGGCTGCCTAGGACATCCTCCACTCGACAGCCTGTGGGCTTGCAGGGTGGCTTTGTGCGCTCTTTGGTGTTCCTCTATAAAGTTCTCCTTTGTGTCGGTTTTTGTGAGCCCAAGTTGGCAACCCCTGTAAGCAACCTTGACCATAAGGTCTCTGCTTAATATATGTTAATTTGTCTGCTTCATCTGTTGTTTGGCCATGTGGTTGTGATTACACCTATGTTGTTCGTGCGAGCTAGCTTGGAATCCTGGGACTAGCTTAGTGCACATTGTCCAGACCTCTAGGAGGTCTTCGAAGATCTCCTGGGAGGTCCTAGCGGACCTCCTCTCAGTGTATACTTGGAGGACCTCCACCCGGAGGTTCTGGGAGATGTTTCCCAGTGTATCCCGAGAGAGAGGTCCTCACAGGTAACTCTCAGATTCTGTTTGCTTAGTCTTTTAGTTATGTGATTTGGCGACATCGAGTAATAGGTCGAGTTTTGGCAGTCTATACTGTGCTGTAGTTTTAGTGTTTTTAACTGTGAAATTTGATCTATCCATCTCCTAGAGATTTGTGGGTAATGTCTTTAGCTTTTCTGTAACACCCTGGCTATTCGGAAGCCAAGATGCCACCTAAATAGTCTAACATACAACCATAAAGCAGAATATTTATAACACTATCTCAACTAATGACATAAAGAGATCAACATTCGGAAGAACCATGTCATGAATATAGTCCGAATCTAATCGATATAAATATCGAAGGAAATAAATGATCACAAGTACTATGAATCAACCATGACAAAGTAATAAGTATCATTCACCATCTCAATTTATTTATTACGCTCATCATTAACGAATGAAAACTAGAACTAAAATGTAATCTCGACTTGATTAAGGTGAAGTGAATGAGTAGTGTGTCTACTCCTCCCAATAGAGCCAACCTCAATGATCACCTAAAACAAACAAACACCGCAAGAGTGAGTCCGAGACTCAGCAAGTACAGTAAATAAATGATACATACTACAACCATGAACCTACAGCCCGCTCTGATACCAACTGTAACACCCCAGCCTGACAAAGGCCTGAAATGCTACTAAAATTAAATTAAACAAAACTAAACTAAGACCACTTACCAAATTTTTCAGCAGAACCTCCTTTGTATAGTTAACTATACCGAGGTTTCAGCAATTAAATATAACATTAACAATAATTCAATATCCAAATTCATCCAAGCATGCAAGATAGTCTATTCTGATAAAACAATAATAAGCATAATCTAAATTCGCTAATCTCATTATTACAAATAAGCCAAAGCATTCAACCAAAGTTATGAATGAATCTCAATCGGTTTGCTTATTTATAAAGTATGAACTAAATGCCACTCTTTCTTTAGGATGAAAGGCAGTGAGTGCATTCCAACAAAACTACTCCCTCCCATGCATGCCGTTCTTGCTCGTGGTACCTAAAACACAACAAAGCAAGGGTGAGTCTAATGACTCGCAAGTATAATTAAATGGCATCAACAACATACAAGCATGTAACTCATCAACTATACTTCACAAAACCATATATCATTCACTTTTCACACGCATGCTATGCAATATGCTCAACATGATCTTTTCCTTATCTTTCCTTTGTGCATTTTACGGTAATGCAAAGTGCGATCCGTCGATGCACACCCATGCTGTGCATTCTCCGCATGGGACCAATGCCCATACTCGTGTATGGGGACCTAAGCCCATGCTCTTTAAGCATGGGGACCTTTAGCCCGTCATAATCATGACGGGACTCAACAATGGCCTGGTCATCACATGACCAAGCTTCAATATGTCATCATGATACATATGTATGAAATTTCACATTAATAGAAACATGCATCCGCAAAGAACATTACATATGAATAACCTATTCATACTACAATTGCTCAATCATCAACTTCATAGCATTCAAACATCCATGGATAATACATAACTCATTTCACAAGACACCATGAACATTACCAAACATACCATCAAAACAATCATGAATAGCACAAATACTACTAGTGTCTATCAAACAATGCCATTCAATAATATCTTTTATATCCATCACTATACTTGCCTTAACTGCGAGAGAACGAGGGATGTGTAGAAGGTGCTGTCCCCGGTACCAGTCCACCACCTGAATAATAATTATAACGCATGCTAAGACACAGCAACGGACCAAAACAAACTAATAACAACAACCACGAACTCGCAAAAACATCTAACTCGATCCCGTCCCAAATTCCTAAACGTCGATCTGTCCCTTGGTGGACAGTCAAATTCAAAAATCCATATCTATTGGTACAGGAGTCCAAATAAGATGTTCTTAGACTTTCTGAAAGGTCATTAAATTCTCCAACTAAGTCTAGTTGGTGAGCCTCACTAAATCAGCCAAATAATACCCCTACCAGGCCATTTAATAAAACATCAATTTCACGTTGGGCTCTCTGGACAGAGCACTAAAACCACCATAACGTTTGCTACGATTATCCAAATCTTGTGTTCTTTAGCTTTCTGGAAAGGTATAGAAATTACCTACATTTTTCGTTATAACGAGATCCTCTAATTTTCATTTTTTAACTAATGTTTTAACCCAGTTTTCTACAGACTGTCAGAATGCTGACAGATTAGCAGAACAGCGACACTAAATAAATCATAACTTCTGCTACAGGGGTCCAAATTATGTGTTCTAACACTTCACGGAAAGATGGCGACGTCCTCTACAATACTCTAAGAGATGTCCAGATCTAATTCCGCATTAAAACACATCAAAACCTCGATCTCCTCTAATCTATCCTGAGTAGCCCTAAATACCGACATTGCTAGAACGACTAATTGAACATCTAAACAAAGGGGAACGAGGTTTACCCGAGGTGAGCTGCTAAAGATCACGCAAGAGCCCGCGAACCTACCTCTTCCCTCTATTCTCTTCCTTTGGCCGAACAACCCAAGTGGTTAGCACCGGAGATGGCAGCGAGGTGAGCTCGGTTGGGGGGGGGGGGAGATGGTGCCGCAAGGGGGAATGAAGAGGAGGGGAGGCTACTATTCACGCCAACACTGTAGCAATAGCGGCGGTACTGTAGCATGTCGTGCTACAGTAACCCCCTTAGGGTTTTCCCCTCTCCCTTCTTCTTTTGTTGGTGGTTAGCCCACCTCTTGGTTATGGGCCGAAGGCCCATATCTATTTCCTTCATTTTTCTTTATAAATTCAAATTATTAATTATTTTCTAATTCATTAAATACTCATTTAATAAAATGGGATATTACACCTCTCCTAGTCCCTTCTCCTTCTCTCCTTCTTGGTTGGCAATCCCGCAATGATCCTCGCCTTCCTTCACAAACCGGCAGCAGGGGCGCCAAGCACCAGGAGGGAGGACGGCTTGGGGACAGCAGGGAGGGGCGGGTGTGCTACAGTAACGGCGGTGGTACTATAGCACGGTTGTATCTGAGCTAATTAGGGTTTCCCCTCCTCCTTTTGTTTGTGGTCGGTTGCCCCTTTCCCACCTTTGGGTCGAAATCAAGTGGGCCAAAAGCCCGCCCAAAGTTGTCTACCTTTACAAGAATCCCCTCTAATCCTCTGTTAAATTGCTTTGTTAATTGGTCCTTCTCTCTAATTTATTTCTTCTCATTTAATTAAATTTGGAGTATTACATTCTACGCCCTTAAAATGTAATTCGACCCTAATTCTAACCACGCCAACGCCAAAGAATAATCACAAAGAAAAAAAACTTACTAACATTACCACGCACCTCTCATGAATAAATTCTAGATATTGCTCATGAAAAGCGACACTCTAATTTCCATGTCGCTTCCTCTCGGACTTATGAGACCACCGCAGCTTGATGCAACTGATGTGTTACGCCTCACCACTCGTACCGACCTGACCAGAGCCACTCAATGGACACGACCCGAATGCATGGTCTTACTCGTTGGTCAACGGCTCTAACGAAGCTTCACACTCTAGATTTCTTCAAGACTTCTCGACACTAGGTCATACAAAACGATCAGGCTCCACGCCAGACTCAAGACGGTCCTAGTGATACATTATCACCCAAATCTTCGCAACTTTCGAAACAACCAATGTACCTTGGGCCAAAATTCCTTTGATACCAAACAACATGTAACAAATTTCAAATTTAATACAAGAATACAAGATCAGATGTTGTTATTATCGCTCATTTTAGTAATTAGGGCAACTTGTTACAACTCAATTTCCCCAAATTTCTATTATAAATTCTAATTTGGTAAAAATTTCAAAAGGAAATACCATCCAATGTTGGTATTAAGGCTAAGAAATATTTTATTTGAAAACCGAGATGAAGTATTTTGGCCAAAAATAAATTTTGTTGAATTTTCGAAATTATTTGGATTTTCGAAAAATAATTATCCTTAAATAAACTTTAGTTAGTTTAAATGAATTATTTATGTATTTACAAAGGAGAAACTGTGATTTAAAAATTTATTCGGAAATATATCATCCCAGCAGCTTATTCTGCGAAATTTCATGAATTTACAAACTTATTTGCTATATTTAAGGACCCAACAAACCTTTTCATAATTTAACCAATCTCGTCAACTTCCTCGTTTAAATCAGACCGTGCATCAGAGCGACCTGGTCCCGCCGAGTCAAGTCCAAATCGGTGCGGCACGGTCAACTCGGTGCACCCGGTGCGGCTCACCACGCCCACCCCACGCGCCCAAACCCGCGCCCATCTTAGCCGCCCATTCCCGCATTTAACGGCCGGATTCAATGAGCGCCCGACCGCTCCATCCCCCCCTTGATTCTCACCGTTGATCCTTAGCGAGCGCCCAGATCAATTGTGCACTTTAACACCGAGCGCCGATCCGACCGTTGATTCAAGCTTTAACGGCGATGGAGTCTCGGGTCAAGAGCTTCGCGAAGCGCTTCATCTTGGGCCGTTGATTTGCAATCGCACGCCCCGTGGATTGGGCTAATCGGACCAGCCATGGCGCTTATGAAATCGCGGCGTTGGCTTTTGAATCCGACGGCTCGCGTGAGGTGAGACCTTCGACCACTCGACCTCGCGATCGTGGTCGCCCATGTGAGATCCTCAGGCCCACGCTCACCCATACCGTTCAATGTGAATTAAGCCCGCATCCGCGCCGTTCCTCCCTCGATCGCACGGTGGTCGTAAGGCCGCAGCTTGATGCGTGCGGTGCGCGCCTTTGTTAGCCTTGGGCCCAGCTTGTCACGGGCGGTTTCACCCGCTATGGGCGTGTGCTACGTGCGTGCATGGCTATAATAGCTCTCGGCCCACGCTGCTGGCCGATTTTGTTCCTCGTGCATCGCATGCCGTGTATATCTCTGGGACCCGCATGTAAGTGAGTTAAATTATGTTTTCTCTCGGTTTTCCACCATAAACATTGTGGTGTCCAAATAAGGGTAGAGCACAGATTTTGAGGATATTTCTCTTGTAATATCTATCTTTAGTGCCACCTATTGGATTCTAGAGAATTCTCAATTGCTCTACACATTCCATACACTATATAACCCTTAGTCTTGGAAGTTCGACATTGTTGACCAAGGAGGAGCTCATTTTCTTTATCTCCTTCACAAGGAAGCACCCTTGTTCTTCCACCTTTGTTCAACTACAAGCATATCTACATCTTATACTAAGGTGGTTTTGGATATTTATTGTAGGTTGAACTTAGAGCTTTGCTCCTGTCAACTTGAGCCGTGAAGCTTCATCTGGGCAAACTTCACCGGGTGAGTGAGTTCCATTTTCTCCTTAGCAAGAATATACCTAATGATCTTTAGAGTCTAGTTACATCCTTTTCTTTTGGTCAAGACAAGTAAAAGGTCTCATCGGATCTTGTTTGACCAAGAGCTTAACTCATCTTTTCTAACCCTAGTGGTGAGTTAACCTTTACTTCATTAGCTTAAGCTCTTTTAGGATGTTCATCACTTCCTTATTCTGTGATGATCCTTGATCTTTTAAACCTGAAAAGTTAGTTTTATAACTTTTCGGTCTTTCATATCGCTTACAAAAGTTAGAGTTTCTCTTGTCAAACTACTAGTCTATCTGGTCATTAGTAAACCCTAGTAACATTATACCTCCATTTAGGTTATTGTGATCACTAAAATATCTTTTTAGTGTAAACCTCCTTATTGTTAGTCCGTCGACTAAAATCAATAAATAGTAAACTTTCTATTTCTCTCGTAATCTAGCCGGCTAGGATTAGCAAGAATGATGGGTGATATTTGTGACTTCCCGTTAGTTCTACTTCTTAATTAAGTTTATCATCCTATATATTTCTTGTACATCACCAAATCTAGAAAGTAGTTCTTTCTCGCTTTTGAACGATCCGACAAAATCACTTCGCTTTTTCTTTATTTAAGCCGCGCTTAAGTAGCATTAAGGTCTTGTGGTATTTATGACTCCTAGTAGTCTTCACTCCACTTAAAAGCTACTGAACGGTATAACTTCACTAGTCGGCCGAATTGGTAATTGATGCTTTATTGTTTTTGGCTATTAACCTAAACCAACATCAACAAATCCATGTCTTAAATAAATATTGTTAGTTATTAAATGATCAAGAGGTCAACCTTAGCCTTAATATACTTAGTTTCAACTTAATTTTCATTTATATGATGTTTAGTTTAATAGGTAACTTAACTATAAGTCATCTGCTTTCAAAGATATAAAAATCGATCCTGTAGCTATTTTCTAATTATAAAATCTGGTTATCAAATGTCAAGAAATGATATATATGGGTTATTAACTTAGTAAATTAAATATAGCATAAGCATATTGCTACCCATGCATTATTAATTGATCATGCATTCTTTTATGCCTTTTTGTTCTCTCGCTTTTCCTGTGTTCATTGGAATTCTTTTATTCTCTTTTAGATATCGGGTTCTTCCGAGTTGGTTGAATCTTTTGTTGAACCCCAAGAATCAACAAGAGGTTATATACTACTATCAAGGCAAGCTTCCTCTCGCACCATGTTGAACCTAATCTTTTGAACTCAGAATTCTAAAATACAAAGGACACTGTACATGCAAATTTCTAAAAATCTATTTATGCCCTGCTTTCTAGTTAGTTATACCCTCAAATTGTGGCTTATCCTTAATTCAACCATACCTCAACCTAAGCTAGTTGTGATGTTATTATATTTAGTTTTAATTTTTGCTTAGCCATGCAGTCCATAGAACGTTAGAGTTTGGCAAGCTTAGCTTGTCAGACTTGGGGACAACAAATGATTTATAATTATTTTGATTCTGGTTCAGTTTATTTGATTTGGAAATGCTTCTAAATCTTGTTATCAATCAATTCAAATCTGGACAAGTGGATGCTAGTGATGGTGCCTTTGTGCACGAGAATTGGGAAATGTGGATGTCTTGTCCGGGTTGATTAAGGATGAACTCGACGGCCCAATTCAAGCCCCAACGCATTTCCACATGCGTGTATGGGCGCTGCTTGGTTAAGTAAAGGGTTAATGCTATTGAGTTGGATACAGAGAGTAAGGACATGTGTATTGATTTCATATGGCATAGATGCTTAAGTCTTCGGCCGTGTCGTATGCCATGTGGAGCTTATATTGATATCGATGTTCTTAGAAGGGTAAGGCGTAGATGTGTTACATCGCATGTACGCTCCTTCAGGCCCCGATCATGTGTAAAATGTGTGGCTAACACGAGTTTGCATTTAATTGATCGGGTCGGCATTCCTCGCATAACATGTGAGCCCCGTTGAATGTATGCTATCACCGTTTAAGCGGATTAATCTCACATGGGTCATCCAACTCAATAGTGTCAACTTGTTGAAAATACCAAATCTTAGTTTACCCGCCGCATACCAAAGGAAGTATGCTATTATTCCGGAGGCTTACTGCTAACTAAGTCATGTGGGTAAGATGTACACCCTGCAGGTTAAAACTATTCGAATAGCCGTGTCCCGATTACGACAACGCTTGGATTAATGTCACCTATATAGAAGTTATTCTAATTTTGGGTTTTGGGAATTGGTTCGCATGATGATTGTTCTGCATAATTGATTGTGAGATGTTATTTATTCTTGTTACTGCTTATGTTTACAATTACACTTATTCACCGTTTTAGTCCAAATCAATTTATTAAAACCGCTTTATCAAAATATAGCAATTGTAGGTTAAGATGTATCGCTTATGCAAACCGAACCATTTAAACCTTCATTGTCAACCTTATGCATATATACTTTCTATTCCATTGTATAGGTTCTAACAACCACTTTCTTTTATTAGTTTGTGTAAGTCTTGCCGAGTACCTTTCGTACTCGTGGTTTTATGACCTCTTGTTGCGGTGAGGATGGATATCTCAGTATGAGATGCCCGTTAGCGCCGATGTGGGTGACGCTAATGAGTAGTGCTAGTTTTATTCTCCACGCAATAGCTCATGGATGATGGGGCCATTGGTGGTTTTGTTTTTATTCTTTTGCTTCCGCCGTTGTTTTTTGTTAATGACCCAAGGTCATCTGTTCATATTTCGGTTACTGTAGCAACCTGGTACTGTAGCAACCGAAATTGGAGATGTAATATGATGTATAATTATGTGAATATATGACTTGTATGTGATTGATGCAATGTTGATTAAGGATATATGCTAATAGTCACTAATCCAGGAACTATTGCATGGCATATATCCGGAACCTAAATGTTGGATTGTTACTTATTATGATTATGCTTCTAGTATGATTTTTATTATGACATTACACTGTTCCTTAATTAAGAATTATGCTACCAATGTAATTTATAATTCGCACATTCCAATATTTGAGGGTCTCACACAACACAACCTGCACAAAACACATAGAACTCTTGCTCCTTGTATCACTCGATATCTTCACTTTAACAATGAGCACCTCCTTTAACCAGGGACGCACAACAGAACTCATTTTAAACAACTCTTTCAAAAAAAAATAGAACCCAACTGAAAATAAAGGATTCTCATCACAAACACGCATTACCAACTCCCCACCAAAAGAGTTAAATCCAAAACCAAAAGATTCATCATGAAACTCTTCCACTTTCCAAGTAGACAGGTTTGCCAATGAACACCACATAAGCCAAAGGCGAAATCACTCGAATGCCCAAAACAACCATTTCCTTTCTTTGTCTTAACCAAAAAGAATCACGATACCAAGAAGAATCAACTCAATTTATAATTGGCATCATCATAGAGACAAAGCTCAAATACAAACCAAAAGAATATTTTAGTATCCGAGACCTATGTAGAGAGACTCTTCCAATCCACAATAACATACTTCGATCAACTTCTCTACCCAAGGAATTACTTTGACAAATAATTCCCAACACACCTCAATATAGATTTTTCACCCACAACTACATCATCTCATTCTTATAAGGATAATTGACTTGAAATTCACCACATTCATACTCATTTACTGCATCCAAAGGATTCTATCAAAGATCAACACACTATCCAAAATTCTTTTCTGTTCATCTACCTCTCCACATAATATTGGGTCTCCAAGGTCCTAGCATAAAAATGCAAAGCCCGAATTCAACCTCTAAGTCTCCTACCATGAATTTCGGGTATAATTGATAGAAAATCCTCAAATTTGCTTACTAAAATTCCATACAGCTCAATAATAACCTCAGTTATTATTATCAACATTCTTCACTAAACAAGCAACCGCCCCAAGGCGATTTATTTCACCAATCTTAGACTTCCTCTAAACCGCACCAATTCAATTCAGCTTACACAACCACAATACACCCATTCAGTAATACTCATCGATTGACCAAGATTCAAACATACTCAATCACTAACGTCAATAAATAAATAAATACTTGACCAAGTTATCCTTAGAGATAATCTAACCCCCATAGGGTTACTCACTAAGGCCGAATCATACTTGACAATATCTCAACAATTCCTACTATCTCATTAATTAGCACAATGCTTAGGTTTCTCCATACCGCTACTCTTATTAAACTTCACCATCATAACTATTCTACACAATATTACTAAGTATCCAATTGCGATACTCTAATACATTTATCAAGAGTCCATACTTTCGATAATCCCAACATGGGCAAAGGTTATTGGACCATAATTTGCCATAGGTTCCACTAGTTGTAACACTAATCAATTTTATTTCATCGACAAACATTCCTTTTAAATAGAACTCCCTCCGGTGTTATAGGTCAAAACCAATTCAATTTTCTCAGATTTCATATAGGTTGGTTCCTAAAATCTCACCACTACCAAATACTTGTCCACCAACAACCAGTCGCTATATTACACTTTATAAGACTTGGCAACACAAGTTGGTTAATTCCTTTCTCAAAAGGAAGAAACAAACCAAAAACAGGTTCCAACGCACAAGAAAACATTGCTCCTCGGAGTGAGCACGAGACCAAGAAAAACAGTCAAATAGCAATGATCTCGGAAAGCAAAATACGAGTCCACAGTTGAGGGCACATGTCCCACAAGAAGGAATATCAAACCTCTATAAATCATGATAAAACATTGCTATTGAAATTGAAGAAACTCTTAAGCTGTAACAACAGAAAAGTTACAGATTATAATTCTTAACTCCAACCTCAAATACTTATGGTACAGATTTTCCGTTAACAAAGAAAGCAGTTTCCTTTTATTACATCGTTGCTTGCCATCGCAGACAAGAAGTGCCTTTTAAACCAATTCACATTAATCACTTAAGAACCAAATAGAACTCCCCAAAAGACCACGAATGCAAAACTCCAAATATTTCTTTTAATCGATATTTCAAAAGGCAGTTAACTTACTTTCTCTCTAGAAGAATCATCACCACTCTAACGAGTCAAAAGCTCTTGCGGACTATCTTACTAACATCCAGGATAATTCACTCTTAACAAGATTCGTTATCACCAACTCTTCCTTTATAAAGCCCCAAAGGCTTATCAAAAGGTACATACTACTTTACCATCTCATCCTCGATTGAGAGTATACCAAATTCTTACAACCTCACTACACAACCACTTTATTTTAGAGGGAACCTCATCGCACCATTTAAAAGGTTATACCAAAAAACCCTTTTGTCGTAAACATGCTGTCGTCCGACTATTTCACAACCATGTCAGCGTAAGCCATCTATTAAATCACATGAGTTCAACCTTTATTGATGCTCAACACCACACGTCAACACACAACGGTTGTGTAACACCCTGGCTATTTGGAAGCCAAAATGCTACCTAAAGACCTAACATACAACCAAACCGCGGAATAAATTCAGCAATAATACTTCAACTAAGCTAAGCAGATCATCAACAATTAAACATGAATAGGAATATAACAATCGATCTACTAAGATAATCCTATCAATGAATAGTCAACGAACTTTAACAGTTATTCAATCAAAACTCAACGAACAGAAACGTATCATCCATGTCTAGGTTTAATTATTACAATCCAACAATTAACGAATGAGAGGCATTAATAATCCTTGTAATTTGAAACTAATGTAAAGTGTATTATTTGAGTAGTGCATGTCTACTCCCTCCCAAGAGAACTTCATCAACGATCACCTAAAAACAAATAAACAAAGCAAGTGTGAGTCCAAGACTCAGCAAGTTCATTGAACATAAGAATAGACAATCAACATGAACAAGACAACCTCCTCAAAGGTTCTGAACATACAAAGAATCGAATATTTATGAATGAATGAGATGAATGGAAATACTCAATGGATCGCACACATGCATATACCTAGATAGCCAAGTGACACACCCGTCGGTATTCACTCAAGCCCGCATCTTAACAAAAATGCGGGATCCACTTCCCATATGAAGAACGTTTCATACGGTGTCCAACACTTGCCCATCCTAGAATTAATGGGACTTACATACCCATCCCGAATTGATGGGCCATTCTCATCCACTCCGTGGATCAGTAAATAATAATGAATGCATGACATGAACTCTTGAATAAATAATATTATCATCTCCAATCATGGATTCAACACATATGAAAGAACATATATAATCCATCTTCTCTTGACTCATAAGAAATCACAGCATAATCATATAAGCATTCATCAATCACAATCATTAAGATAAGCAATGTACTTGCCTTCCGCGATGCGACGCGTTAGCAGGAAAAGGTGGTGCTCCTAAACCCGAAGCTTCACCTCCTAAATAATTAAATAACTGAAATAAGAACGCGATGAACACGACACTACTTAACAAAGTTCTACATCGCTTCCCCGGTGAATCAAGATTTATCTAGAAACCCTAAACTGAAACCAACGCATTTAGTCAAATAACGCCACTGGACAGCAGCACGGTAAATAGCATATCTCTTGATCTGGAACTCCGAATGAGGTGAATCCAGTTTTGTGGATTTTAACTAACAAATCTACAATACTTTAGTTGACAAGATGATCCAATTCGGCCAAATTAGTACGCTAACAGACAGATGAACTTTCAGCACAGAAACTGTCTAACAGAATAAACAACAGCACTAAAACGATCATAACTTTTAATCTATAACTCCGAATTGATCTTTCTTTAACAATCTAGAAAGGTTATCAAATTACATATAATAACCTAGTTGGGTGAAAACCCAGATTCTTCAAATTACATTTTCATATTTTACAAAATAACAAAACAGATTAATCTCGTCAAAAATCTGGACAGAAGATACTAAATCTATCATAACTTTTGACTCGAGCGACGAAATCAGGTGAACTCGGTGGCCACAGAAATTTAAGAACATAATCTAGATATCTCTAGAAGATCAACACTTCTGATTCGGCCTCTAAGACATTGAAACAGCCCGCGCAACATACTGGACAGATTTGATCTACTGCAGACAGACTTTGATCCAATCAAATCTAATCGGTTTTGCATCTATTCTTAATTACACAGTGAGGAACGACTCTTGTTACCCTTGAAGAACCTTAGGGAGATGTTGAACGATCCCCCACGAAGAAGATCCCTCGTCCCTCCTTTCGGCCAACCAATCTGCAGTCCCTCCTTCTCCTTCCTTTGCGAACACCGGCAGCGGGAAGGAGCGGCTCCAAGAGGCACGGCACTGTAGCACCACGCACTGTAGCAGTAGCTACTGTAGCTACAGTGCTGGCCTAGGGTTTTCCCCTTCTTTTATAGGTGCCCGGCCCCCCATGGGCCTCCTGGGCCAAGGCCCGAGGCCCAGGTTGCCGAAGAAAAGCGAAAAACTCCTCTTTCTTAATTCTATTCTTCTCTTTTGAATGATTTCTTCTTTAGAATAAATCGGGGTATTACAGGTTGTACTCCAACCCTTGTTGCTATCAACCGGCCTTATCATGAAATCTATATGCTACCTACTTTCCTTGCCAAATCACATGAACAATTACAACCAACTATTCACATCATTCTTTATAGAAGAGCTATCCAGAACTCTTCCCATAATATTCTACATCCACTAGTATCTATCCCTTCAATCTTTTGTAGGCAAATCCAACATTTAATCATGGTAAGAAACATGTAGTCCTACTAACTATATAGGTTCACCATGTATCTATAGAAAAGATAATTCCTGTTTAATATCCACTAAAGCAAAAATCCAAATGGTCTCCTCAACTTTCCTTTTGCACACGCTAATTTCTTCCATTAAAACCAAATAATCCAACAATGTTAGCAGACTAAACAATTTTAGTGGTCAAACCAGTTCGTCAAATTTCCACACTTCTTAATAACTCCTTTAACTTCAATTAGGTATAGCCATACCCTTAATCACAGCTCATCAAGAACTAATACAAGACACTTTCAAATTAATCAACTTTCAGAACACCCCAAATTTCAACATGAGCCCGAATGCTACTAACATAAAATTAAACAAAACTACTAAGACTATTTACCAAATTTTTCAGCGAGAACCTCCTTTGTATACTTAAATATACCGAGGTTTCAAAGAGCTTAAAGATAACATTAACAATAATCTAATATCCAGATTCATTCAACATGCAAGATAGTCTATTCCGATAAAGCAATAATAAGCATAATCCCAATTCGCTAATCTCATTATTACAATTAAGCCAAAGCATTCAATGAAACTATAAGTGAATCTCAATCAGTTTGCTTATTTAAAGAATATAAACTAAATGATGTTCTTTCTTTATGATGAATGGTAGTGAGTGCATCTCAACAAAACTACTCCCTCCCATGCATGCCGTTCTTGCTGTGGTACCTAAAAACACAACAAAGCAAGAGTGAGCCCAAAGACTCAGCAAGTATCAATAAAGAAAAAGCTAAATTCACAGTATAGCATCAACATTCCAAAAGAAGCATTACACTAAAGATAACTCTCATGCTTATGTAATGCGAACATGCAATGCACCTTTTAACCTTTATCTCTTTTCGCATTTTACCGGTAATGCGAGGTATACAACCGTCGATGTATACCCTTGCCTGTGCCCTCTGGCACAGGGACCAAGAGCCTATACTCCATGAGTATAGGGACCATTGCCCATCATTTTCATGATGGGGACCTCTATTCAATGCCCACATTCCACGAATGTGGGGACCTAAAGCTTGTCATTTACATGACGGGACCTCAATCAGATATACTTGGTCACCACGTGACCAAGTCTCAGATATGCTTTCAATATGCGTATGTACTATGATCCTATCTTTCATACATAAGAATCAACAAGTACATACCACAACTTCAGATCCCAAATAACATGTAAGGCATAATCAACATAGATAGGAAAGCTTTAACCATAAACATGCATTCACCATGTTCTATTCATATTCATCACACTATCATCCATGTATGACTCAAATGCGATTCAAACGCAAACAATCATAACAATCAATCATCATTATGCTACAAACAGATACTTGCCTCAACCGTGCGGAAGCGGTGAGACGCGAAGAGGGCGCTGCCCTGGGACCAATCCTCACCTGAACATAATTATGAATCAAGCTAAGATAACCATGCTGGACCCAAGACATATTTAATAGTTCAAACGAAAAAGTCAAACTCTCAAGCGCCTTCCAACGTCCCAGATCTGTCCCCTGTTGGACAGTCTACTTCTAAAATTCATAACTTTCACTACATGGGTCCAAATAAGGTGTTCTAGGACTTTCTGAAAATATAATTAAGTTTCCCATCTAAACCTAGTTGAGTGTCCCTTCTGAATCGGCCATCTATTACCCCTACCAAGCCAATTTAAAAGACATCAATTTTCACATTGGGTTCTCTGGACTGTACACTAAAACCACCATAACTTTTACTACGAGCATCCAAATAATGCTTTATTTAGCTTTCTGGAAAGGTATGGAAATTACCTACATTTTTCGTTATATCGAGATCCTCTGATTTCTTCTTTAACTAATAGATTATTCCAGTTTTCTACAAACTGTCAGAAAACTGACAGATTAACAGGACAGCGACACTAAAAAATTCATAACTCGCTGACCGTTAATCGGATTTGGGCGTTCTTGGTGGCCCTGGAAAGCTAAGGACATTACCCAACTATCTCTAAGAGATGGGATCCACGGAATCTGCCTCTAAAGCCATCAAAACGGACGTTCAATATACTGGACAGAAAAGGATCTACACAACCGGTATTGCTAAAACAATTAATTAACCATCTAAACAACGGGAACGAACGTTACCCTCGATTTAATCGCTGTAGACCACGGCGTAGGCCGCGAACCTTCATCTTCCTCTCTTCTTCCTCCTTCCTTCCTCCTTCTCCTTTCTTGGCCGGCCACGAAGGGAGGGAGGTGGAGGCGCAAGGGAGGGAAAGGAGGTGGAGGCGCAATGGGGAGGGGAGGGGCTGCTACAGTGGCGGCGCTACAGTGCATGCTACAGTAGCATGGCCTCCCCCTCCACTTGGATGGTTGCCCTAATGGGCCAAGGTGTTGTGGGCTTTTGGCCCACAGCCCAGGTTTTCTAAATTACGCAAGAATCCCCCTGAATCTTCTGTTAAATCACTTTTCTAATTGATTCTCCTCCCCGAATTCTTTTCTTCTTACTTAATTAAACTTGGGGTATTACATTCTACCCCCCTTAAACAGAATTCGACCCCGAATTCTACTCACGCTCTACGCCAAGGAACAATCACAACTAGGATTTACCAACAATACCACACACTTGTAGAACAATTCCGGATATTGCTCGCACATGCGAGACTACAATTCTAAGTCGTTTTCCTCTCGGACTTATGGGACCACCGCACCTTGATGCAACCGATGAATTACACCTCATCACTCAGATCGACCTAACCGTAACCACTCAACGGACAGACTCAAGATGCGGTATTACACGTTGGTCAACGGCTCTTATGAAACCTCACACTATAAATACCTGGAGCATTCTCTCAACACTGGGTCATACAAAACGTTATATACCTCGCTCGAGGACTCGAGACGGTTCTAGTGAATTGCTATCTTCCAAAATCCTCGCAACTTCCAGAACAAACAAAATATACTTTTGGCTATCATTCTTTTGGGACCAAGCCACAGAACTTGCACAAAAACATATGGAACTCTTGTTCCATCTCTCAGTCGATCTCTTTATCATAACAAGGAGAACCTCCATTAAGCAGGGACGCGCAATATGACTTATTTTAATCAAACTAATTCAACTGAAACAAAGGATTCACAATGCAATTCCAACTTTCCTCCAAAACACTCAAATCCAAAATCGAGATTCCTCATGAAAACCTTTTCACATTCCAACTAGGCAGTGTAAATAAATTCCCCATAAACCAAAAGAGGAATCACTCAAATGGCCAAATCCAACACTTCATTCATTTCCCTCAACTGGAAAGGACCGCCTTTCCAACATAAAGTCAACACAAATTGCACAAGATCTTTGCTATAAAACTTAGCTTAAACAAGAATCAAGAGAGCACCTCTCTACTCGAGAAAACATTCTTTCCTCATAGGTTCTTTTAAGAAATAAACCCTTTCCCAAATCATGGGTTTCTAAATCATCATACTTACTCATTTCTCTTAACCGACAACCCCAAAATGGTCCTCCAACCGAAAGTACATCCATTTTTTTTGAGGGACTTTACTAATCCACAAAAGAATACTCTAATCTACTCCGCTACCACAGGAATTCTTTTATCAGATGATTCCCAATACCTCAATAAAAATCTTTCACCCACAACCACATCACCTCATTTTGTTAAGGATAATCAACTTGAAATTCTCCGCATACACCCTCATTTATTACATCCAAAAGATCCTATCAAAGATCACCATAACTCTTGAAACTAATCATGAGAAACCAAGATGCTAGTATAAAAATGCCAAGCCCAAATTTAACCTTTAAGACTTCTACATCGGATTTCGGTATGCTTGATCAAGAACCCTCGATCGATGACTAAAATTTCACACATCTCAGCAATAACCTAATTTGTTAATGACAACATTCCTCACTAATCAAGTAACCGCCCCAAGACAATTTATTTCACCAATCTTAGGCATCCTCTAATCCACACCAATCCAAGTCAGTTACACAACCACAATATACCCATTCGCAATACCCTAACTGATTGACCAAGATTCAAACATACTCAATCACTAACACCAATAAATAAATAAATTCTCGATCAAGTTATCCTTAGAGATAATCTAACTCCTATAGGGTTACTCGCTAAGGCCGAATCATTCTTGACCATAACTCAACAATTCCTGTTATCCCATTAATTAGCACAACGCTTAAGTTTCTCCACACCGCTACTCTCATTAAACTTCACCAACATAACTCTTCTACATGATCTTACTAAGTATCCAATTGCGATTCTCTAATAAATTTATCAGGGGTCCATACTTTCGATAATCCTAACATCCCAACTTGGACAAAGGGTATCGGATCATAGTTCACCATACGTCCCACTAGTGGTAACACTAATTAATTGTATTTCATCGACAAACATTCCATTTAAATAGAACTCTCTCCATGTGTTATAGGTCAAAACCAAATCACTATCTACTACTCTTCAATAGCTTGGTTCCTAAGGTTTCACCGCTATCATATACTTGTCCACCACCAACTAGTCGCAGTTCTACACTTTATAAGACTTTGGCAACACAAGTTGGTTAATTCCTTCCTCAAAAGGAAGAAACAAACAAATACTGTGTTTCAACGCATAAGAAAACGTTGCTCCTTGGAGTGAGTACGAGACCAAGAGAAACAGTCAAATATCAATGATCACGGAAAAACAAAATACGAGTCCGCAGATGAGGGCACATGTCCCACAGAAGGAACTTCCAAACCCCAAAAAAACATTGCTACGGAACCCAAGAAACTCTTAAACGTAATAATAGAAAAGTTGCAGATTCTGTTCTTAACTCTAACCTCAAATACTTAGGGCACACATTTTCCGTTGACAAAGAAAGCAATTTTCTTTGATTACAATATCACTTGCCATCCCAAACAAGAAAATGCCTTTAAAACCAAATCAAATTAATCACTTAGGAACCAAACGGAACCTTCCCATACGTCACAATACTCAACTAATCTCATCTACTACATAAATCATGAACTCACGTAAGAGCACGTATGCAAAACTCCAAACATTTCATTTAACCCAGGTATTACGAAAATCAATCAACTTACTTCCTCTCTAGAAGAATCATTACCACTCCAACGCGTCACATTCTCTTATCGTCAATCTTACTAATATCAAGAATAATTCTCTCTTAACAAGATTCTTTATCGTCAACTCTTCCTTTATAAAGCCCCCAACGGCTTACCAAAGTATTAACCACCACTTTATCATCTCATCCTCAATTGGGAGTATACCAAATTCCTACAATCTCATTACAACCACCACTTTATTTTAGAGGGAACCTACTACACAATTTAAGAGGTTATTTCAAAACCCTCTCATCAAAGGCATACTATTATCTGACAATTTCACTGTCATGCAAACACAGGTCATTCTCATTGGCCATCCTCATGAAACACACATGAGTAAATCACTTTTGACTTTCAACCTCTCACCTATAAGGAACGCTCACTCTAATTTAGTACACTCTAATTCTAATCTGGAGGTTATCATAAACTATTGATGAATATCCAATCAAGAACGAATTGATGGTCCTTTCACCATTTGCACTACCATGAGCATAAATAAGATCATCAAATAGCCAAATAATTCAACAAGTTTAACAAACTAATCAATTCTACTAATCAACCATTTCATCAATGTTCTACACTTATTATTAACTCTATTGATTCCAATTAAGTATAGTCACAATCATAATCACGGCTCATCAAGAACTACTATAGGACACTTTCAAATTAATCAACTTTCCTTCCAAGGTTCTTGGTTAAGATCATTTACAACCACACTACGCACCCAACAGATAACTCATACATTTTCAACTTATCTTTTATGCTTAAAACCTCCCACTTAACACAACAAACATCGCTAAAGGGTTTAACGTCTTCTTTCATAAAAGAGAACCATTCAACTTCAGCACTCAAAGTACCCAAAAGAGATACATTAAGTTAAGGCTTCCACATACTAAAGAACTTGCAAAAGACCACTTCTATTATCCAAAAACATCAAGCGCAAAAAAATGGGTCGTGTTTTCCAAAGAGAAAGATAAAACTCCAATATAAAGGTCAAACTTAACAATCAACCAAGTTCACCACCGCAAGAATATCTCATCGGTTTGGAAAACAATGATGGCTTTACTGGTCAACTTAAACCAATGGAAATACAACAACATTTCTCAAAGAATCCCATCAACCGGTATGGACTCCCAATTCCAAGAGAAGTTTATCGACCACGATCGGATAAGAGTTGACCAAATTCAAATTCAAAGAAGAGAACAACTCTTCTAAATATACTCACTATAAAGACATGTACTAAGATATCCGAGGTAACCACTTCCTATTCTCATACCACGAAAGGTGGTGTGACTGCATGACCAGGGCCACAACCACGACCTCAACCTCTCAACATGAGTTATCCCGCACTTAATTACCATAGTTTTATAATATAAATATATCAAATCATCTCATAATAGGAATCATCAATACAACACAACAGTAAGCGTAAATGCAATGCAATAACCGAATCCCACCTCATCGTGTTTAGTGTGTCAAGTTTAATATTTGATTACCACGGACCTACAAATTACCGCTCGATACCAATCAGTAACACCCCAAATTTCAACATGAGCACGAATGCTACTAACATAAAATTAAACAAAACTACTAAGACTATTTACCAAATTTTTCAGCAGAACCTCCTTTGTATACTTAAATATACCGAGGTTTCAAAGAGCTAAAGATAACATTAACAATAATCTAATATCCAGATTCATTCAACATGCAAGATAGTCTATTCCGATAAAGCAATAATAAGCATAATCCCAATTCGCTAATCTCATTATTACAATTAAGCCAAAGCATTCAATGAAACTATAAGTGAATCTCAATCAGTTTGCTTATTTAAAGAATATAAACTAAATGATGTTCTTTCTTTATGATGAATGGTAGTGAGTGCATCTCAACAAAACTACTCCCTCCCATGCATGCCGTTCTTGCTGTGGTACCTAAAAACACAACAAAGCAAGAGTGAGCCCAAAGACTCAAAGAAGTATCAATAAAGAAAAAGCTAAATTCACAAGATAGCATCAACATTCCAAAAGAAGCATTACACTAAAGATAACTCTCATGCTTATGTAATGCGAAAATGCAATGCACCTTTTAACCTTTATCTCTTTTCAGTATTTTATCGGTAATGCGAGGTATACAACCGTCGATGTATACCTTGCTCGTGCCCTCCGCACGAGGATCAAGAGCCTATACTCCATGAGTATAGGGACCATTGCCCATCATTTTCATGATGGGGACCTCTATTCAATGCCCACATTCCACGAATGTGGGGACCTACAAGCCTGTCATTTACATGACGGGGACCTCAATCAGATATACTTGGTCACCACGTGACCAAGTCTCGATATCTTTCAATATGCGTATGTACTATGATCCTATCTTTCATACATAAGAATCAACAAGTACATACCACAACTTCAGATCCCAAATAACATGTAAGGCATAATCAACATAGATAGGAAAGCTTTAACCATAAACATGCATTCACCATGTTCTATTCATATTCATCACACTATCATCCATGTATGACTCAAATGCGATTCAAACGCAAACAATCATAACAATCAATCATCATTATGCTACAAACAGATACTTGCCTCAACCGTGCGGAAACGGTAGACGCCAAGAGGGCGCTGCCCTGGGACCAATCCTCACCTGAACATAATTATGAATCAAGCTAAGATAACCATGCTGGACCCAAGACATATTTAATAGTTCAAACGAAAAAGTCAAACTCTCAAGCGCCTTCCAACGTCCCAGATCTGTCCCCCTGTTGGACAGTCTACTTCTAAAATTCATAACTTTCACTACATGGGTCCAAATAAGGTGTTCTAGGACTTTCTGGAAATATAATTAAGTTTCCCATCTAAACCTAGTTGAGTGTCCCTTCTGAATCGGCCATCTATTACCCCTACCAAGCCAATTTAAAAGACATCAATTTTCACATCGGGTTCTCTGGACTGTACACTAAAACCACCATAACTTTTACTACGAGCATCCAAATAATGCTTTATTTAGCTTTCTGGAAAGGTATGGAAATTACCTACATTTTTCGTTATATCGAGATCCTCTGATTTCTTCTTTAACTAATAGATTATTCCAGTTTTCTACAAACTGTCAGAAAACTGACAGATTAACAGGACAGCGACACTAAAAAATTCATAACTCGCTGATCGTTAATCGGATTTGGGCGTTCTTGGTGGCCCTGGAAAGCTAAGGACATTACCCAACTATCTCTAAGAGATGGGATCCACGGAATCTGCATCTAAAGCCATCAAAACGGACGTTCAATATACTGGACAGAAAAGGATCTACACAACCGGTATTGCTAAAACAATTAATTAACCATCTAAACAACGGGAACGAACGTTACCCTCGATTTAATCGCTGTAGACCACGACGAGGCGCGAACCTTCATCTTCCCTCTCTTCTTCCTCCCTTCCTTCCTCCTTCTCCTTTCTTGGCCGGCCACGAAGGGGAGGGAGGTGGAGCGCAAGGGAGGGAAAGGAGGTGGAGGCGCAATGGGGAGGGAGGGCTGCTACAGTGGCGGCGCTACAGTGCATGCTACAGTAGCATGGCCTCCCCCTCCACTTGGATGGTTGCCCTAATGGGCCAAGGTGTTGTGGGCTTTTGGCCCACAGCCCAGTTTTTCTAAATTACGCAAGAATCCCCTGAATCTTCTCATTAAATCACTTTTCTAATTGATTCTCCTCCCTGAATTCTTTTCTTCTTACTTAATTAAACTTGGGGTATTACACTTTCCTTCCAGGGATCCTAGTTAAGATCGATCATGCACACACTGCAGACCCAACCTGATAATCCATATCATATCCATTAATTGCTTTGATTATAACCTCTCACTTGACCAAGACAAAACATCGCTAAAGGGTTTAACATCTTCTTTCATAAAAGAGAACCATTAATCTTCAACACTCAAAATACCCAATAGAGATACATTGAGTCAAAACCTCCACGTACTAAAGGACTTGCAAAAGGAAGCTTTCATTAACCAAAAACATCACGCGAATAAGCGGGTCATGGTTTTCCAATGGGAAAGATAAAACTCCATTATAAAGGTCAAACTTGACAATCAACCAAGTTCACCAGCCGCAAGAGTAACTCATCGGTTGGGAAAACATTGATTGCTTTACAGGGCAACTTAAACCAATGGGAACACAGCAACATTCCTCAAAGAATCCCATCAACTGGAATGGACTACTAATCCAAGAGAAGTTCATCAGCCACAACTAGACAAGAGTTGACCAATTTCAAATTTCAAGGAAGAGAACAACTCTCCTAAGGATATTCACTATCAACACCTGTACTAGGATATCTGAGGTAACCACTTCCCTATTCTCATACCGTGAACGGTGGTGTAACCTGGTACAGCCCAGAGCCACAACCACGACCTCAACCTCTCAACATAGGTTATCCCCACACATAATAGTCATATAATAAATTAATGAGCAATCATACTCAATTCATATTAGCAATCATCAATATGATATAGCGGAAACGTAAATGCAATGCTTTGCCCACTCCTATCCTACTGTGCACTAGTGTGTCAAATTTTTAAGTTGATTAACCATTAGGAAATTTTAATTAATCCATTCACCACGGACCTCTGACCGCTCGATACCAACCGAACACCTCGCTATTCTAAGCCAAGATGTCACCTAAATAGTCTAACATACAACCATAAAGCAGAATATTTATAACACTATCTCAACTAATGACATAAAGAGATCAACATTCGGAAGAACCATGTCTTGAATATAGTCCGAATCTAATCTATATAAATATCGAAGGAAATCAATGATCACAAGTACTACTGAATAAACCATGACAAAGTAATAAGTATTCACCATCTCAATTTATTTATTACAGTTCATCATTAACGAATGAAAACTAGAATAAAATGTAATCCTGGACTTGATTAAGGTGAAGTGAATGAGTAGTGTGTGTCTACTCCCTTCCAATAGAGCCAACCTCAACGATCACCTAAAATAAACAAACAACGCAAGAGTGAGTCCGAGACTCAGCAAGTACAGTAAATAAATGATACATACTACAACCATGATCATGACAACTTCATTGAAGAATATGGATAAATTACAGAACGAATATTTGAATGAATGGAATGAATGAATTGGATGAAATGAAGGGACTACACACATGCATATACCGGTATAGCTGGTGACACACCCGTCGGTGTTCACCTAAGCCCGCATTTAACAAAATGTGGGGATCCAAGTCCCATATGAAGAACGTTTCATACGGGTGTCCCAAACTGCCCACATTGGAATGGTGGGTCTTACGTGCCCATACTGGAATTGATGGGTCTTTTTAATCCACTCCCGTGGATGAAACATGAATAATGGATGCATGGAATGAAATATAAATATTGAAAAGACATGCTCTCTAATCATGGAGGTAACACATATGAAAGGAACTTGAACATTAAATATTAACATGGATCTTAGAAACACAATACCAACATCAGGCAATCAACATTTTCTAATTATAAGAACAAAGTACTTGCCTTTCGTGTTGCGACACGTGAGTAGGCAAAAACAGTGCCCCTAAACCCGAAGTCTCTCCGCCTACACAAGTAAGTACTCGAAATAAGAATAACATGGTACAAGACACTACCATTAACGTTCTACAATACCCTCTCGAACACCCAAGAAATAGCCATAATCCCTAATCTGAAAACAGGCAACACAACCACGGAATCGGATCTGGACAGCAGAACGAAAATAATCATAACTATTGACCTGGGACTCGAAACGAGGTAAGCCCAGTTCCTAAATAAACTTAACGAACATATCTACAACATTATAGTTGGCGAGATAACCCAATTCGGCCAAAATAAAATGCTAACAGTCAGTTGAACTCAGAAGACAGATTCTGCCCAAACGAAACGAACAGCAGTAAAGAACATAGCATAACTTTTAATCTACAACTCCGATTAGGGTGTTCTTTGACATTATGGAAATTTTATGAAATTTTATAAAACAATCTAGTTGGGTGGAAACCCTGAATTTGCCTCTAACATGAACATAAATTAAAAGACAAATTAACAGATCAATCTCGTCATAATTCTGGGCAGCAAGATTGAAACTATCATAACTTTTGATCCGTATATCGGAATTAGGTGTTTTGGTGGCCACGGAAAGCTAAAAACATTTTCTAACTATCTATAGGAGACGGAAATCTTGAATTCTGTCTCTAAGAACTCGAAATTAACAACGCAAGGTACTGGACAGAATCGAACGTCTACTGACAGCAAAACGATCGAACCCAAATAATCGAATTCGCAACTACTCCTCATCAAACAGCGGGGAAAACACGTCATTACCCTTGAAGACCCGTGGGAAGACAAAGATCAAGCCTCGAAGAAGATGCTCCTCTCCTAGTCCCTTCTCCTTCTCTCCTTCTTGGTTGGCAATCCTGCAATGATCCTCGCCTTCCTTCACAAACCGGCAGCAGGGGCACCAAGCACCAGGAGGGAGGACGGCTTGAGGACAGCAGGGAGGGGCGGGGTGCTACAGTAACAGCAGTGGTACTGTAGCACGGTGGTGTTGTACAAATTAGGGTTTCCCCCTCCTTTTGTTTATGGCTGGCTGCCCCCCTTTCCCAACTTTGGGCCGAAATCAAGTGGGCCAAAAGCCCCAGCCCAGGTTGTCTACCTTTTACAGTAATCCCCCTCTAATCCTCTATTAAATTTCTTTGTTAATTGGTCCTTCTCTCTAATTTATTTCTTCTCATTTAATTAAATTTGGAGTATTACATTTTTGTAGAATCCTGGATCAAGTCATTTGGATGAACAGATAGTTAGTTATCGATTTTACAATGCTGCTGTCTAGAGACTCTGTCAGGATTCGGGCAGGTTGTATTAACTTGATAATAGAAATTAGTAAACAAAATAATTAGGGGATATCACCAACATGAAAATTGTAGGCTATCTAATAAGGTTTTCAGATTGCTAAAGAACATAATTTTTGGATGAACGTACTGAAAGTTATGAACATTTTAGTTCTGCTTTCCAGAACATCTGCCAGGTTCTAGCAGTTTTAATAATATGTTTAGTTGAGATAGTAAATGACAAAATGAGGGAATTTGACCAACTAGATTAATGTGGGTAATTTTGTAAGATTTCCAGAAAAATCTAAGAACACCATTTTTAAGTAAACAGAATAAAAGATACGATTTTTAGAAGTGGACTGCCTTGTTTTGGGACAGAACGATGCTCATGGGAGACGCAATTTTGGGTTGCGCTAGGGAGTGTAGATAATGATATGAATTTTTATATAATGTTGTATGCTCTGAAGTGTCCCCTTAGAATGTTTAATAAATGTTCAGGTTGTGGTGTGAATCCGAGGGCAGAACCCTCTTCGCATCATCAAGCTTCACACGGTTGAAGCAAGTGCAATTAGTGCGTAGAACCTAAAGATGTTATGCATGAATGTTTTGAATTATGTTTATGATCCTTATTCATGTTTTTCGCTGCTGGTCATTATGTTCCCATGATGAATACATAGATAGGCTCATTTGCATCATGTCGTTCTCCTTGAGTCTTGGCTACGTGGTGGCCAAGTATTGATATTTGAGGTCTCCATCATGTATTAGACGGATAAGAGGTCCCCACACTCATGGAGTGTGGGCTTATGGTCTCTGTGCTAGAAGCCACATGCATGGGTATGCATTGACGGATGCATGCACCGCATTACCGGTAAAAGCAAGGAGTAAAGAAAAGGTGCATTTGTGGCATTTGCATTGCATGATCATAAGAGCTGATTCGATAAGATTTCTCCCTTACCTATGTTGGATCTTCTTTTGATTTCAAAAGGCGACTGGTTACCTCTTCCCTTACCCAGGCTTCAAAAGTTTAAGTTTAGGAATGTGACGACTTGTTAGGATAGGGCAATCTCATTTTGAGTAACCCTTGTGCTCAGAATTGTGCACTCCCATGTGTGTGTTTCCACAAGTAGACAATATACTATCGTGAGATTTCAGTTGGAACTTGTGCACTGCGTATTTTGCGCATGAGCGTCGTATTTCACAGTCACGAGAAAAGCTTGTTTTTTAAAAAAAATTGGGATTGTCTAAGCCTTCCCTAATTTTTGTATATTAAAATTTTAAGAGAAAAAAATGGGTTTAGCGACCTTATTCCGGCGATCTTTTCCCTGCCTCATGCTATTCCCTCTTCACCTCTTGCTGAAAGCACCACTAGACGGCAAGACCAACCTAACAAGCATACAAGATCAAGATGAAGCTCTGTCAAAATTTGCCAACCCTAACCCAAACCGTCCAAGCAAGACCCTTAGGCGTCACCGCACTTCAGGTAAGGGTACAACTAATCGACTAGCAAAAACTTGCTAGGATAAATCGAGGAAATGTTACGTCAAGGTAAAGTTCGAAGATCATAGTATAGAGTCTCCCTTAACCCCTGCCCCAAGAAGGACCGATTCCCCACAATAGGGCTGGCACCACTGCCCCTTGGGACTCATCGACCCGCCGCATGTTTTGGGTATGGTAAGGTGGACCACTTTGTGTCTCACCGTCCCAATGAGTACCATCTAAAACGGTTGCTCACCTAGTAGGTTGAAATACATCAACGGATTCTCCGCATAGCTGTAAACATCGCGACCACCAAAACCAACATGGAAGCAGTCTTTGACCAAGAAAAACGGACCCTTATGATAAAAAACACATAAGGTAGCCTGGACAATGGATTCACACGTGCTATGTCCTTAGGTCTAGACGATGTCATAGTGGACTTTCACGATAAGTAGTTAATGAAAATGTATCAATTGTATCTATGATTTTGAGAATGAATCAAATGTGTGGCATATTGGTGGAGTAATAGAAATCATGAGGATAAGTGCTTGGAAGACATCACCGCAGGACCAAATCTGGATTGAATTAACAGGAATAATTAAATTTACAAACAAAATGCGACCAATAAATGGATTATTGATAGTTTTAGGGATTGGATGTTGGCATAATAAACGTAATTAAAGTAGTACTAAAGGGAAATTTTGATTTGCAGTAGAAAGTATTGATTTAGCATCAGTAGACTAGACAAGCAATGAATCGTATGATAATTGATGTCATCAAATGCGATTATGGGCAATAAGGATCAATTGAAAGGTAGTTGATCTATAGGAATAGCTATAATTGCTCAAAGTTGGATCATTAGGACTTATGTGGAATCTATGTATGGATTAATCTAGAGGATATGATCAAAGGGTGGAGAATGATAGATCATAGTATTATGGTTCCTAGGTGCTCTTGATTGATAATGACAGGCTTGGATATTATGAACAGTATTAAAGAATGGTGAATCCTTGTATTAGGGTGACAATTTAATCTTGGTGGAAAATAACGAATATCATTGGACATTTTTAAGGGGGGTAGCTGAATATAGAAATGGCGAATCATTACAATTGCGTACAATTATAACTTAGTGGTATAATAACTTCTATTAAAGAAAATTAGGCAAACCAGGAGGATACACAAGCTAAAAATTTTGGTGGTAACGTTGATTATAAGATAAGCCTAGAGTTAAATTAGGGCAATTAGTAGGCTAGAAGAAAATAATTGGATTCGAGTAGGGAAAATAGGACATAATGATTGGAATATAGTTATTATATCGGCATATCCAAGGCTAGCTATTCCTTCGGATATGGACAATTACTGTCAATCCATTAACAGAAAATTTGTGGCTGTCACGAAGAAAATAGAGGACAACGGCGCTAAGAAGCCACATGAGGGGCTGATGAAGCCACTACAAGAGTGGCAATACCCTGCACTCCTTCCCATGCCTGCCTGTTCTATGTTCTTCTTTCCGATCTACCAAAATATCAGGGTCGAGATTCTTTTAAGGGGAGTAGGTGTAACACCCCAGCTCAACATGAGCCTGGAATGCTACTAAACCAACATTGTAACCATTTAAAACTAAGACATTCTTCTAAAATTCGGCAGAACCTCCTTTGTGTGGGTCATTATACCGGAGGTTCTAACAGTCTAATATAACATCAATCAATATTCCAATCTTCCAATTTTTAAACTAATCATCAAAGAACATCCAAGATATGCTAAACAACTAAAGCATAATCCAAAGGGTATCCAAAATCTTCTAATCAACTCTATTACAAATTATTCCAAGCACAGGGAGTAATCATAAATAATTCTTTAAGCAGATTACTCAAATAGTAAATCATCAATCCAATCTATTCAAATGTGAATGGTTCGTGCCAATGTGCAACCACTCTTATGACTATTCCCTCTCATGCATGCCGTTCTTGTAAGGGGTACGTAAAACCACAAACAACAGCAAGAGTGAGTCCACAGACTCAGCAAAGTACAAATATTAAGACATTATAACACACAATTATAATATCAGCATCCATTCCCAATTTTTTACAATAACATATCACATGCTTATGCAATGCACAATGCATCTTTTCTCTTTGACTCTCTTTGCATTTTACCGGTAATGCAGGGTATGCAACCATCGATGCATACCCATGCCTGTGCTCTCAAGCACAGGGACCAAAAGCCCATACTCCGCAACTATGTGGACCATAAGCCCACACTCCACAAGTGTGGGGACCACAACCCCGTCATATAGATGATGGGGACCTCAAATAAATGCTTGGTAACCACGTGACCAAGCCTCAAATATGATAGCATCATGCACATGAACAATTACTCTATCCATCGTTAACATGTAAAAGCAGCAGCATCACACATGAATATACTTACTCTTACTTCTAGCATTCACAATCATTAACATACATATCATTCTAGCATCCATGCATAGCTAATATGTACCAAATACTTGCAATCATGATCAAACATCCATAATTAATCTATCCATCAAAGTACTTGCCTCAACCGTGCGAAAATGGAGAACGCGAAAAGGGCGCTGCCCCTGGGACCAATCCCCCACCTGAATTAACTTAGCAAGCACTCTAAGATAGCAATTCTGGACCAACAACAAAACTAGAAGTAAATACGAACCTGCTATGCTCTCTAGCGCAATCCCAACTCCAAACTCCTTAATATCGATCTATCCCCTCGACAGATAGTCATAATCAAAAATTCATATCTTTTAGTACAGAGATCCAAATGGGGTGTTCTTGGACTTTCTGGAAATCTTATTAAATTCCCCAACTAAACCTAGTTGGTGAGCCTTCCAGATTAGGCCATCTTCTACCCTCATCAAACTAATTAACAGAATAGCTTATTCTCGTTAGGGGTTCTGGATAGCGACACTAAAAACGTCATATCTTTCAGTACATTTATCCAAATTTCATGTTCTTTAGCTTTCTAAAAAGATAATCCAATTACCTACATCCTTAGTTATGGTGGGATCTTCTAAATAATCCTTTAACTATCCGCTTATGTCTGATTACTAATAACTGTCAGAATTATAGCAGATCTACCAAACAGCAGCGCTACGAATTTCATAACTTTTGAACCGCTCGTCCAAACGACTTAATATAATACTCTACGCAAAGCTAGAGACATTGCCCACAACTTTCTAGGAGACGGCCGGGACCGAATCCGCAGTTAACTTCCTCAAAAATGTTGGCCATTGCTGTCTGCCCTAATAGATCTAATACCGACAAAGCCTAAATTACTCAATTATACTACTAAACGAATGGGGATCGAGATTACCCTTGACGAACCACCGAAGAACACAAGCACCAGCCTGTGATCCCTCTCCTCCACTCCCTTCTCTTCCCTCCTTCTTCCTCCTTCTTGGTCAGCCACCATGAGGCGAGCTTCTCTTTCCTCCAACTTGGCCGGTAGCGGGAGGCGGAGTCCTAGGCTGGCAGTAGGGGCAAACACCAAGGGAGGGGGCGCCATGTCTAGGGTGTGGTGGCCAGCAAGGGGAGAGGGGATGGGGGTGGCGGCCAACAAGGGGACAGGTCCCTCTTCCTAATTCTAATTATTCTCTCTCGAATTTTAAATTGGAGTATTACATCTCCTCCCCGAATTCCTTTCTTCCTACTTAAGCAAATTTGGGGTATTACAGTAGGGTTTGTAACATCCCAAAAGTGCCAAAATATAAAAATACAGGATTTTAAAAACTTTTCGTATGTTATCTATTGTCGTTCTGCTTGCCTACATTTTTGGGAGTATGTGAGTTGCATTTTCTCTTTTGTCGGTACAAGTAATGTAAAACATAAACTAAAAATGCATAAACCCTAAAATGGAAGACCTATTCGAAACCTATTTCTCCGAATGATCAAAAAGCCCAATTATAATTCTTTCGGAAATATCAATCTATATCTATCATCGGATGAGGATTTCCTTAAGAAAATACTAGAATTTTAGAAACCTAAAATTATGTCTCACTCCTTTTTCCCAATTTTTTCAAGCTTTTCTTTTCTTTTCCCTGTCTACTTTCCTATGGGCGAACCACAATGGGCCACTGTCATTGCAACCCAACCATGTTCTCTTCAGTCAACTAATGCAACGCAGCCTTCGGCTTTCTTCTCCATCTTGGTGCCATTTCTTTTCTCTCTTGCTCCCGTTGACCTTCTCTGGCATAGGAGCCACGTAGTAGCCATGCAAGGGCTCAGCTTGTTGCATGTCACTCACCATCGCTCAGCCAGCTCAAGAGCCCATCATACACCCATGCCGCTTGCTGTCATCACGCTCGTAGCCGTCTCCGAGTGCATCGCCCCACCTCGGTCTTCACCGTAGCTGTGTCGCCGGCCTCATCCCCGTTCCCGGCCAAAAGCCGCCGCCACCGTCGCACTCCTTGCTCGGTAAGCCCCTTCCCGATTCTTGTCTCCCAGAGCACCCCTACACTCCCCTCTACCTACCCCCCACCGTTCGTTCCCCCTCCCCCTTCCCGTAGCGCCACCCCCACGTCAAGCAAACCGCACCGCTATCGGCTCTCGCCACTGGGCCCCCTCGGCTCTCCTCCGTCGCCAATGACCACCCCAGGGGTCTCCCCTTGCTCTCCTAGTGTTCATGCGCACACTACCCTCCTTCGCCTCCCACTCCGGCGCTACCGCCCTGTCTTCCCCTCTGCGGTCGGCCACCTCTCACCGCCGCCCAGTTGCCCCTGTCCATTCTCGGCTACGTCACCACCACTCTTCAATTCGCCTCATCGCTCCGATTCTATTTTACCTACACACGGCCACCGCCGCCGCTCCCTCCACCAGCGCCACTCTCACCACCACCGTCGGCCTAGCCTCCTCTATTCCGTCTTAGCTCCTTCTCTGTGTGTATGTGTCTCTATGGCTTTCTCTGGGGAGGCAATGATAGATGGGCCCATTGAGCTAGGAGTTGTTAATTAGATAATTAGTTCGGAAATTAGTTAGTAACATTGCAAACTAGTAGTAACCTATTAATTATGTAGTTAGTAAAGGAACTCAGGTAGCTAAATCAAGTAGTTAGTAAGTACTTACAATGTAATGTATACTAGCATGGTGTCCCCCATTATCAGATGCTTAGTAGGATAGCTAAGGTAATCGAAGTAGCAGTCTAATTAAGTTCAATCTAATTGGTAGGGTTACTGATTAAACATGCAAACTAAGATTACATTTATATTTTGATTAAGTTAGAGGATGGTCAGCTAGTAGCTTTTCATTGGCATAATTGAGTTAATTAATGACTAAGATAAGTAATTAGAGGTTAATTAAAAATAATCATTAGGTTATTACCATCTGTAGTACAAGGGCAATCATAATCAAGAAGGACTTTTGGTAAGTCAATTAGTGATAGATGGATAATTAAGCATAAATTAAATGGGCCATTAGCATTTAGATATAGTGCAAAAATCATCTAGGTGAACATTGGCAGTTAACTAACGGTGGTAGTTAACTGATGGTGGCCACCAAGTCAATAGATGATTAAGAAAGTGAAGCAGTTAGTGATTATTACAATCAGGAAATAGAGGGTTATTAAAATCTAGTAGTAAGTCAGCATGGGAAATGGTTAACGAACAGAACACCATCTCGAAA
This sequence comes from Phyllostachys edulis, assembly GCA_036346405.1. Classification (NCBI taxonomy): domain Eukaryota; kingdom Viridiplantae; phylum Streptophyta; class Magnoliopsida; order Poales; family Poaceae; genus Phyllostachys; species Phyllostachys edulis. Next base: position 222,076 of record JAYEVD010000730.1, on the reverse strand, counting down.
GGTTAATAGACTGTGTTAGTTAGTATTTAGTTAATACCACACACACTTGACCAAATCTTCTATTTGCGACTCAGGTTTATATCATTAACCTTGTTGCTGTCTCAACAAGCGATAGGTCAAGCCCTAAACATGATATCGCATAGTAAGTAAACTAGCAATAGCAATAAACTCAAATAGTTAAACAGAGTTAGTAGAGTAGTTAGATAATAATAATAGTTAATAGACCATGGTAAATGACCAATAGACTGTGTCCGCTTGGGTTATACCAGCTATAATCGTATGCTTAAAAATACCTAGTTAACAAGTGGGCCCTAAGAGCCTTCGCAAAAGGTAGTTGTTAAAGTGTCGTTTAAAAATGTAGTAGCAATAAACTTAATTTAATGAAAATTGGTAATGTATCATTAGGATGTAAATGACCTCCGAACCCTAGGCCACTACCTTAATGAAATCTAAAATCCAAGTAATGCCATGGCCAGTAGCTAGCCCTAGGCCATTGTCATAAAATAATACATCATAGAAATACACTTACAAGTAAACCCTTACTAAATTATCAATTAGGCAAAATGATTACTTTCATTAAAACCTAACTAGGGTTATGCTACGTCACCGACTTTTAGGTCTATACGTTAAAAGGAGTAGGCTAATATCTAGCCAATGCTTGAAAATTCCAGCTAAGGCACATGGAATTTCCTTGATAAATATAAATCGATAAGATAAACTATTAAATGAGCTAGGTCCCATGTGTCGGTGAGACGTACGTCTACCGTATGCGAAGCCCGTACCTACGCGTAGGACTCACCTGACTACCATGGAACTTCCTCGATAAATAGGAAGTAATGACTAAAGAAATCATGAGAGCAGCTAGGCGCTACGTGAGTAGTGGTGGTATGTTCCCAAGTGGATGATAAAAGTTCATCCTACAAACAAAATCGCCTAGGCTCTAGTTTTCGTCCATCGTCAACCGTTCCCAGTAACAGAACCTTTCGTGATCCAAAAGTAGATCAGAGAGTCATACTTAACCAGATAATCTCTCCCATCTAGGTAACCGATGAGGAATATTCCTATGAATATTCTCTCCTTCCCGTTGGAATCTGAATTCCTTACACCAGCAGACTTTTCGATAGCCCGATCACTCTCGCCCTCGCTCCAGATCAATCGGTTTCCTAACCCTAAATCTGACTATCACCCAAAACCCTACCACTAGGGCAAACGAATATAGTTTGAATTTATTTACTTTCGTCTGTAGTATTTCTTTCATCAACTTCTTTGGTTATACTTCGTCAGAAGTATTTCCTTCATCAACTTCCTTTGAAGATAATTCGTCTGCAGTATTTCCTTCATCAACTCCCTTTGGATATACTTTTTCTGAAGTATTTCCTTTATCAACTCCACTAGGTATGATTAGTTTCATATGGAATACTTCATTCCTTTAAGATGTCATTAGATATGTTTACTTTCATTCGAAGTGTTTCCTTTTGTTTGAATGATTTGAATTTATTGGAGTCCATTTGGTTGCTTTCAGACGATCTTGGATTTATTCTTATTCTGTGTAGTTAGACTCTGAAACCATGAAGGAACAATAATCCCAACAAGGACGAAGCCGGGATCAAGATTGTCAGAACATTGAACATGATGATTATCATAATATTAAGCCTTATCAAAATATTGAGTAAGGCGGTTATCAAAATATTGAGCAAGGTGAGTCAACACTTTGATCATTTTGCACCTAATTTTGAAATGCAGTTATATTGTTTTAAATTATGAAACTGCATTGCTATTTGTTATACATGTATGTTACTATTTGCTGATAGTTACTACCTTAATCATAATTATCTATAAACTTCCAATCCTTGAACTTGGATATTATCCTTGTCACCCTAGAATTAATGGTTAACATACTAGTTAATAAATCTGTATCTAAGCTAGCCTTGCTTAGATACATTATCATGCGGACATTAAATTTCCCGACATCATTAAAAATATTTGAAAATGGATTTGGGCAGTCGAGGCTAGAGCCTAGCTGGTATATTGGACTAAAGGTAATTTTAAAAGCAAAGGAAAACCTGAAAAAAAAACATATTTAGACTCAGGTGATTGGAAAGAGTGGCTAGTGCCGGGTGCACGAGAAGGTAGGTATGTGGATGTACCACTGGAGTCAATTAATGACTGAATCTTGTAATGACCTCTCGTGTAAAAATAATGCAACCATGAGTCTATAATGGGTACAACTTGGCTAACTAATTTGTTTGCCACCTCGCAACTTCACCACCGGTGGGTGTGTGGAGTGTACAAAGGGCAAGGGAGTCACTGATTCGTATGGCGCAAATGGGAGACCTCCCGGGGGTGAGGCCCAAAGAGGTGATACTTAGCGGCGTGGAGTTGCGTTGAGGTGGGACATTGTAAAGGCCTTGTGGTAATCAACTTAGTTGCACACCTATGGAAGTGTGTCAAGGACATTATGAGTTGATTATCTCTTGTGGGTAAAGTGTGCAAACTCTGTAGAGTAAGAAAACTATCTGGATAGCCTTGCTCACAATCAAGAGTGGTGTCGGGAACTTGGTCGATCTAGCTTTCACTTTTATAAAACAATTTGTTGTTGGAATGGAAAATTGGGGTTGGGAACCCAAAGATTTGAGATGGCCTGGTTGGGGACCAGTGATAAGTACGGGATATGACCTGAGCATTGAGTGGACAGAGCCACTCAATGGTATAGGAGATGAAATCTCCACTAGTACTTTACAACAAAACTCTGTTTATCAAAACTTGTGTTAGTAAAATGCTAAGTCTCAGGATTTGTTACTACTTACTCTATTTCGATAAATGGCTTTGTGCAAAATAAAAGAACCACAAACCTTCCTTGATTAGTCTTGCATATATAATAATTGCATTGTGTGTTGGCTCGCGAGTACAGTTGTGTACTCATGCTCGCTATTTATATTCTCTTAGTCAGTAAGCATAAACGAAGGCTACATGGACAATTATGAGCATTGGACAAGACTGAAGATCAAGAAGGCCAAGAACTAGGTCGCGAACCCCCAGTCAATTGCCGGTGGGTATATCCATGCGTTATACTTTGATTCTACTTCTGCTGCTGTTCTTTGAAAGTATTTGGCCTATCCGGCCATTCTACAGGTCAAAAGCCATAAGGTATATTTACGCTTTGTTTAATATTATGCAATAGCTTTATATTTTTGTGATATGTGTTCGAACTAACAATGTAACTGTGTATGCTATCTACTGATCCAGGGAATGGCACAAATTAACATAGTAGGTCCCAAGTTACAAATTTGGGGTCCGACATAGAAGTAGCTTGGGTGAGGTCCAATTGGGAAATATGGGACTGAAGTAGCCGAAAGTCCAATTGGAGAAGACGTGGTTGAAGTAGAGGATGCAGTGTAGTGGGTCGAAGTAGTGGTGGCATCCTTAGGGTTGATGTCCTCATCATGAACACTAGTCCATAATTTCATATTGTCTATTTAATCTCTTTGAGCAATCTTGTGCCCTTACATATACATTTGCAATTGGCTAGCGTCTCTCCTAGTACTTGGTGCCAAACGAGTTAGTTCGATCTACTCTTTGGAAGACTTTGTGGGCCAAGCTTGGGGCAAAGTTGCTCTTTTCGACAACTTGTCACCCACAAACCAATGGACAAATGGAGGTGGTGAACCGTACACTCTCAATGTTGTTGCAGACAATGATTAAAATGAACCTAAAAGAGTGGGAGAAATGTCTACCGCATGTGAAATTTGCTTATAATCAGGCGGTGCATTCTACTATGAAATTGTGTCCATTTGAGGTGGTGTATGGCTTCAAATTGATCACACCACTTGATTTGCTACCACTTCCATTGCAAGAACGTGCTAATATGCAGGCTTCCAAGCGTGCTGATTTTGTAAAGAAACTCCATGAAAATACTAAAGAGGTAATTGAGGCGAAGGTATGTTCTTAAGCTTCCAAAGCTAACAAAACTAGAAAGAAAATGCTATTTGCACTAGGTGACTTGGTGTGGGTTCATCTTCGCAGAGAATGCTTTTCGAAGAAGCATAAATCAACGTTGATGCCCTGTGGTGATGGTCCTTTTAAAGTGCTTGCCAAGATCAACAATAATGCATATAAGATTGAGTTTCCAAGAGACGATTATGGGGTAAGTGTCACTTTTAATGTTGCTAATTTATCACCATTCTTTGGGCAAGACGATACAGAGTCGAGGACGACTCCTTTTCAAGTGGGAGAGGATGATGAGGACATTTCTAGTGCTACCATATTTTCCAACTCTCCAAGTGTGCATGAGGATGTTCATAATGCACCCAAAGGTCCAATGACAAGGGCAAGAGCCAAACTTCTAAATCAACAGGTGCTTTTGTTTCTTAATGAATTTTCTATTGTCTTTGATGAGAATTAGCTACTACCTCATGCAAACACTTTGTGCATTCTCAGGTATGAATATTGTGAAGAGTTTGGAACCAAGAGGGAGGAGAGGGAGGCCAGGGACAAAGTCATGGAGGAGACATGCGGCCAGCAAGGTGGAGATGCCCATGCGGACCAAGCAAGGGAAAAGAAGCGCATGTGTGTAGGATCAAGGATAACCGACTAGAAGGGGGTGAATAGGAGGTTTTAAAACTTTTTGCCTAATTAACAAATTAAGTCAATTACCAACTAAGTCTAAACTAGATACAATTCTAGCTAAGCAATTTAACACAAGATAAATGCTAGAATTGTAAATGCGGAAATAGTAAAGACAAGAAATAACCACAATTGAGACAATGGAGTTTTTCCCATGGTATCGAAGACTTGCCGGTCTTCACTAGTCCACGTTGAGGAAGCTTGAACTAATCAAGTCGGCTCCACAAATTAAGCCTTTCCTCGATCACTAGTGGTTGTTCTTCCTCTGCTCAGGAGATGGCGAACACCAAGCCACTCACAATTGGCACCGGGCCTCTTCACAATCCTTCTTGAAGAGATCACCGTGCTTCCTCTGCCAAGCCGTCTAGGTGTTTAGCAAACACCAAGAGAATGAACCACAATCTTCGCTTGACGGTAAACAAGTGCAATGGATCAATCTAGAATGAATGCACTTGAATTTGGCTCAACTACCTCACAATGAATGCACAAATGTATTTGAGGTGTGGAGAGGATGCTCAAGGCTCTAAGGATGTTAAATGAAGTCTAGCAAGCTGTCCTTGAGCAGGTGGAGGGGTATTTATACCCACCAACAAATACGGCCGTTGGGGAGAAAATCCTCAACTTTCAGCAAAATACGGTACTACTGCCAACCAACATGCGGTACTATCGCACTTCACCTACCGCACAGTAACGACTATAACAGAGGCATTAACTCCCTCTAACATACTCGTTTGAACCGCAGAGCGGTACTACTGCCAACCAACATGCGGTAGTTCCGCTGGCCGGTCATACCGCAAAATAAGAGTGGTACTACCATTTCTCGAGGTTCCCAAAAGGGTACCTACTGGAAAATACATACCGCTGCACTTTTGGAATCACCGGGGTGCGGTAGTTCCGCTGCACAAATGCGGTCATACTGAGTTGCGGTAGTACCGCCAAGTAAACTCCGGAAACACCGTTCCTAGGGTGAGCCACGGAACCAAAATGGTGTCTCTCTGGATTTTACGTACCACCAACTAATTTTCAGAACAATTGGGTTGCGGTAGTACTGCACCATGATCTCGGTCGTACCGCTAAGCGGTAATACCACCAATACAACGCCGGTACTACCAATTGTCCTGACAAAGCATAGTTGGCTTACCAAAATAAATTCTAAGTGCATGCATGATCCTAAATTGATCTAAATGGCATAATAACATGCTATCAAGTGTAACACCTTGATTTTTTGGAGCCTTTTTGAATTTTCAAAATAAAAAGAACCATTTTGTTTTGATGAGAATTCAAAGCTTAACTTGAGAATTTCAGAATGGACTTCAATTGACTAAACCAAACTTTAACTAAAAACTCTCTTTTGGTTTGTTGGGTGTGTTGGAGCTTTGGCGATTTCCTCCCCATCTGAGCTTGCTTCGTCCTTCTCTGGACCAGACCTCCTTAGGTCTAGACCTCCCAAGTGCTTGGACCTCCCTTGGTCCAAGCCTCCCTTTTTGGTCCTGTTCTGGCCTAAACCTCCCTAGGCCTAATCCTTCTCCGGGTTCATTTGAGTTCCTTCTATACTCTCTCGAACCTCTCTGTGTTCGCGTGGACCTCCTCTTTGCTTTGATCCATATAACTCTCTCTGGAAGTTCCCTTCTCTGCCAACTCGGTATTACCGCCCCAACTCGCGGTATCAATGTCCTCTAGGACCTCCCCTTTTGTTCAATTGGACCTCCCCACGTCCTTCAGGACCTCCCTGTGTCCTTTAGGACCTCTCTCTCGTTCATTTGGATCTCCCATTTGTGAGATCTGGCCGTTAAGACCTCCCCTTTGGAGATATTAACCGTCCAGACCTTCCCTTTGTGAGATCTGGCCGTTAAGACCTCCCTTTGGAGATCTTAACCGCCTGCACCTCCCTTTGTGAGATCTGGCGTTAAGACCTCCCTTTGGAGATCTTAACTGCTCGCACCTCCCTTTGTTATATCTCGCCATTAAGACCTCCCTTTTGAGATCTTAACCGCCTGCATTCTCCCTTTGTGAGATCTGGCCGTTAAGACCTCCCCTTTGGAGATCTTAACCGTCCATACCTCCCCTTTGTTAGATCTGGCTGATAAGACCTCCCCTTTGGAGATCTTAACCGTTCAAACCTCCCCTTGATTTGATCTGACCGTCAGGACCTCCCCCTTGTTGTGTCCTTTGGACCTCCTGTCTGCAGGACCTCCCCTGACGCTTTGATTGGCCCCATTTAGTAGTCACACTCCTCTTTCTTTATTCTTTGACTGTGTCCTTTGCGCATGGGAGTCTCCCCATATTTAATACCTGTTGTATCGCATTAAATGCTTCTACCTTTTTGCAGCACCCATGCTATCCCTTTGTCACATCTTTTGCCTTCTCCCATTGTCCTTTTCACTAACTCTTGAACAGGTCTACCCTTAGAAATCTGGGCAGCTCTGGTTATATAAGCTTGGGCAGCCCTTCCTCTTCACCCTTTGCTCATTTTCACTCCCTGGCTAGAACCGACCAGCTCTTGGACCTCCTCCAAAGCTCTCGGACCTCCTCCAGCAAGCTCCTTGGACCTCCCCCTGATCACCTAGCCTCTCTGTTGGTTTTATTTCAGTGTTTTATTGGAGTTTCCTTGGTTCTTACTTGAGCTCTACTTTGAGTTGTTTTGTTTTCCACCATGTAGATTGTGAAGGCACTGAAGAACAAGAGCTCCTTGAGGCAGAAGAGGACACCCAAGCCTTTGAGCAAGGCAAGTTACACCCTTGACCATGTTGCACCCATTACTTCAAATTACTATGATCTGTTTCAAAGGTTTATGCATGCTTACTTTACTAAGTTATTTCAATACATGTTCGGCAGTGAGAGGTGGCATTGATGAATGCCGGACAAACTAGAGAAATCATGTCATGTGGGTAAAGTGTACAACCTCTGCAAAGTAAAAACTATTCTAATAGCCATGTCCACGGTCATGGACGTGCTGGCAAAAGACTACTCAAAGTTAGACTTGGATTTGTTTTCAAAAGGCTTTGACAAACTGGTTTTCGGATTTCTATCCCATGGGTTGGGCAGGGAGCCTTGTGGCAAGAGGGTATCCTTCACCATTTGATGATGAATGCTATCCAACTGAAAAAAGGGAATTTGGTAAATGAATTTTAGTTATTGTATAACTGCCTTGGAACTTAGTATATGTATTTGAAAGAAACTTGGCTTTACGCAAATCAACCATATTATGCCTTTCCGTTGATATCCATTATGCATGTCATTCTGTTATTTGACGGGTGTAACTTGCAAGCACGGTTGTTGTGCTCATTCTTGCTTGATTGATGAATTGAGCAGGAGAAGACCTCTTTGATGATGATGAGGACCGGATCAATTAGGTTGCGCCCTCCAGCCAATTACCAATGGTATATTGGATGGACTTGGTTTTGCTTCCGCTGTGTATTTTTGCTTTGTTGTCTTGGCTTGTAAGCAACCTTGTAATCAACTCTTTTGCTGTCAATAAAGTCTCTCGTGGATGTATGTTACCACTCGTGTTTGCTGTGTGAACCAGCCATTGATCCTTAGGACTGGTTCGGATCACAGGAGGGTTAGGACTTCTCCAAGTCCCATGACCTCCTCAGGTTGGTCTCTGGACCTCCCAGTGTCAGTCGTGGCTCTTGGGAGGTCCTGAGCCTCAAGACCTCCTCGGGTCAGTTCCCTGGACCTCCAGGAGGTTCGGCTGGACCTCTTGGGAAGCCTGGGAGGACTGCCCGAGAGGTCCTTGGGACCTCTTGGGAGGTCCTGGTGGACTCCTGGGGAGGTCTTGGAGGACCTCTCGGGTGAGGCCTCTGGCCGGGTCGTCTCATCAAGCTACTAGTCATGATCCCTCTTAATAGTACGATATTTAACCTAAAATCCGGTCTTCCATCCTTTTCACCTAAGACCGGTAAAACACAAAAGGATCCTAGACTACTTATACCTTGTCTTTGAGCCATAGAGATCTTCATGTTGTCCTTTAGCATGCATCATCAAGTTGTCGAACTCACCAATGGAACTTAACCTTGTAAATACTCAATAAACATGTTAGTCTTATATTCACATATTATCATTAATTACCAAAATAATTTTAGAGGCCTAGATGCTTTCAATGTGGTCTGGAGGGGAAAAGTGGAGAAGCCCAAGAATCCATAGCCCAAGTTTTGGATAAGATTTCCAAGCCTAATTCGGACCTCCCACAAGTCCAACCGAAATCAAACTCGGAATCAACTCAGAATTCAATTCGGATTCGGTTCAGGACAGCCCACAGGGCCCCTAAAAAAAGATCATAACTTTCACAATTGGAGTCTGATTGGGGTGCTCTTATGCTTGTTGGAAACCTTATTCCGAGGCCCACGCAATGGATATGGTGCCAGCCTCAGAAACCTTATGGTCGCACTGCTATAACCGAAACAATGTGACGGCTATAAATTTAGGTTTTTTGTTTTGTGTGAGTTTGAGTCCAATACATGTAGAGATGAGTTGGAGTCGGTTTGATACCTTGTGGCCGACCCTAGGGGTCATATATACCCATGCATTCATGCCCTTTTGGGCTAGACCACGTTTAATCTAAAAGATAGCAGATTGCTCTTGTTTCTTCCAAGTATGGCCGAACCAACTTGAGGGGAAATTGGGAGTGCACAATCAAGATCATTCAACCTTTCCACTGGGAATTGGGAGCACGATAGATTTCACTTTGGTGATCGGTGAAATCAGCATGTGTGTGATTTGGTGAATTAAAGAGTGCTAACTCTTGCATTAGCAATGGGAGATCACTACGATTCATCAAGTTCCACGCGAGTATCTTGATCCTACGTCGAGAAGATCGGGCGACCCCGTATCAAGTCCTAGGCGTGAACGCCAAGAAACCCGATCGACGGCGGAGTCCATGTCGTGCCCAAGTGAGAGATGATGAACAGTAATGTGGTGGGGCCCATATGTCAGTGACAGTGGCTAGGGTGAGATTGCATCGCATGCGACCAATAGGTGGGACTGGGCGTGGGCGAGCAGGCAGGAGAGAGAAAGTGAGTCGTGGGCGAGAATGGGTTGAAAGCGGGAATTTTGGGCCAGGGCAAAAAGAGTTTGGCCCGAAGGATTTCGTGAGATTTTAAATAGGTTTTGCAATTTAGAAATACCAGAAAATACAAAGGCAAATTAAAAATAGCAAATGAACTCAAAACAATTCCAGAAAAATCAGGAAAATATTTCCAAGCATAAAGAACTCAAATAAAATAGTTTTGGAATTTATTGTTGTTTAGATTAGTCACATTAAATTATTTTGATATTTGAAAGTCCCATTTAAGCTTTATTAAATTCAAATAAAATTGGTGAATTTTTTCAAGGGACTAAACTACTCAAAAGGGTTTTGAAACTCAGAAAATTGGGATGTTACATGCGCCGTCTCCGTCCAAGTCGTAGTTCATTGATGTCGGACTACCTGTTAGTCCTTAGAATGTTAGCCTATCCTGGATTGCATGCATTCGATCGAGAAGGATTTGTGTGAGAAGAGCGGATATAGGTATGAACTATAAACATTACTCAGATGGAGTTGCACTCACAAGTGGACAGCTCGCTCGAGCATCCTCCCGTTGGGAGGGGGCACAACCTGGTAGAGATCGAACTGTTGCATTACGCGCTGCGATGCGTAGGCTCCACCATATGCGAAAAACACAATGTGGCAGGTCATCACCCATAATCCAGTGTCCTACGTTCACTGCATGGATAGTCCATGCAGCGCTACCGTGTTCACAAAATGTGGGCTCCATGGAGACCATATGATGATGTCATCGTGTAATGACTGGAACTCGTTGTGGAACACGGGGTAGCACCTCGCCGGTCTATCTGTGGCCCAGTGTAACTTGGAAGCAATCCACATGGTGCCCATAGTGGGCCCTTTCTATGGGGTTGTAGAACTCAAGGTACGGGTGTGCTGCATTTCAGAAGGTGGGCCACCAAGGGAGAAGTGCTCCCAACTCCACGACTGCAGGAGCACGTAGCGGACGGCAAGGATCGGTGCCGCGCCATAAGGTGTCACACAACCCCTTGTATGTGATGCAAAGGACGATCGATCCGAAGCTGTAATAGGGCATCTCCCTAGGTTGGACGTCAACCAAAGACTCGGCAATGCAGATGAAGCTGGGATACACCCAATCACCCTGTGTTGTTAGAAACAAGACCCAACCGAAAGGATAAAAAAGGTAAGCGACGAGGTGCTATCTAACAACCTCGTTCGCTGCATTCGGAGGGCATTCACTAAAATTTCTCAGTCATGTCTGAGGGACACCACAGGCCCTGATCGGCAGACCGGTCAAGAAGGAGACATCCTTGAGAGTGATCGTCATCTCTCCCCACCGAAAGTGGAAGGTGTGCATCTCGGGTCTCCATCTGTCAACAAGTGTCGACATGAGACTCCCGTCTAGGGTAAAGTAGCGGCTGACATGGAGTATCCTCGCAAAGGGCAATAGGCCCGTGTCCCAAAGGATTGGAATGCAGCGAGCGTCAAGATCCGAGTAATGCTTCTCCGACCTAAGCACGAAGGGTGGAAGACCATCTCCGTCCCTGCTGATCCACAACTTGCTCAAGTGATGTTCATCGTAGAATGGTTCGAGTAGCTCGTAAAGGCATGGCTTACAAGAGATGAAAGACACAAATTAATAATGAATAAATTAATAATGACTAAAATAATTATGACTAAATTATTTACCACTAATTAATTATGAATAAATAATTATGACTAAATAATAACAACTAAATTAATTATGATTAAATTAATTATGAGTAATTAACTATGAATAAATTTATTATGACTTAATTAATCGTGACTAAATTAATTACGACTAATTAAGTAAGACTAATTAATTAGGCCTTAATCAATTGCAAAATTACAACTAATTAACTAAGACTAAATTAATTACGACTAAATAATAATGACTAAATTAATTACGACTAATTAACCATGACTAATTAATTACGAGTAATTAACTACGACTAAATTAATTCTAACTAATTAATTGGGCCTAAATTAATTGCGACTAATTAATTACGAGTAATTAACTAAGACTAAATTAATTACGACTAATTTGCTATGACTAAATTAATTATGAGTAATTAATTATGAATATTTAATTACGACTTAATTAATTGCGACTAATTAATTACAACTAAATAACTATGCCTAAATGAATTATGACTAACAAATTAAGACGTTAATAAACATAATGTATAGGAGAAAAAATTACCTCCTCTTGATATCGACCTTTATGTACTAATACGACCGCTAAGCACTGCTCTAGATACTCCTTAATCAACAGCGAAATCAGAACTCGCTTGCTCGCTCTATTCTCTCTCTCTCTCTCTCTTTCTACGTCAAGCTCGAGAACAAGAATGAATTCAAGAATGAGAGCGAGAAAGACACCAGTTTTTATAAACGCGCAAACGCAATTCCTGCCGACCGCGAAGCGGCGGGAAAGAACCCGATTCCCTCTCGCATGCTTGTTTTTTGCATACGAGGGAAGTCTTTGCTTGCATGAGGGCATAGGTGTGATTGATGGGACGAAGGGAAGCGACGAGAGGGAATCAATTCCCTCCCACACGAGCGCTGACGCGACAGGAGCAAGACAGTGTTGTGCCCTAGGGGCACGAAGAAACCCCTAGGGGAGATTTGGCATATGGTGCATGAGGAAAGTCCGACCATCTGAGGCACAGTGAAGGTGGAGTACCGACCTGTGAGACCCCGATTTATTAGGCTCATAATACTTAGTCATCCAATTGACCCTAGTATTATCAACTAAATAAACCGTGCCTTGAGATATATGTACTTCCCAGAAATGCAGTACACACAACTCATTACAAAAGATTGCATCAATTCCATTCAAACACATAGAACAGAACAAGCAACAAACCAGAAGTTAATATAAATAAAGGATAGTTATTACAAAAGAGAGGCCGACCGGCCAAATTATAACAAGTCTACTAAGATAACAGCGGAAGCAAAAGTACCATAGAGATGGCCCAAAATAAGAGCCAACCAGTGTGCCTTAGCCCACAAGGCAACTGACCGGACCGCCAAGCTAGTCGCTTTCCCAACCACCACACATCTCACAAAAGTAAAGCCCTTTGGGCCCTACCTCCTCTGCAACAAAGTTATTAAGCAAAGCAAATGAGTACAAAAATGTACTCGCAAGACTGACGTGTAGTATAACAGAACTATAGTTTAACTACATGCAAGCTTTATTTAAGTGGATGAGGCCTTGGACTCATTTTTAGCATAAAGCAAGTTTTCATTTGCAATAATGTAATAGATTGAAAGCAATTTGGCAAAGCATTTTTAATTGTTGAAGTAACAACGAGGTAATAACATAATAACAACACATGAACAACCTGGAAGTGACTAACCCATTAGCCACCACAACAATAGCATGAATTACCCATTCATACCACCCATGTCAAATTTTAATTAAACGTTGTAGTCTAGTTCTCACGGGGCGTATCCGAGCGTGCCCATAACCTAGGGCGAGGCTATTCAATAGTTTTAACCTCGCAGGGTGTACCAATGTACCCACACGCCGCACCGCCTTTTAGCCACATGATTTAGCACACTTCCTTTGGTATGTCAAGACGCGGCTAAGTCCTACAAGACATTTCCAATGGATGATGCTAATTACGAGTCAAGAACCCACGGGATAAGGACACATTAGACACCTAACCGGTGCGCTAATGCTCCTCCCAACACCACACACACACATTTTATTTAAACATACCCACCGACTAGCTCATAATTAACACCTCCCAAAGTACTTAGTCAAGAGAGGTCCCATATCCCCCTCGTGTGGTTAGCACGCAATAATGCTCAGAACGGTGGCGCAAGTAACTCGGTCCTTAATGACTCAGGCATACTACCACATTCCAAAGACCACACCATCCATCCAATATGCCCAAGTCCAAATCAAACTTTTATTTTTCAGATTTTGACTTTACAAATTAACAAGGCACAAGTGCTGGACATAAAGGAGTAATAATTAGATTTGTGTGATCAAGACCATCGACTAAGTCGATGATCGCCCATTACTACCGATAACTAAGCATGTCTAAGCAATTTAAATCGAAAACTACTAAGTGATAAGAGCTCATCCAACGAGCTCAAACCACAGCAAATAACCTAGGCTCATGGTAGTAGAGGATAAACAATTCCTACAGATTATGCAACTATAGACTTGCTAGCGATACTTTAACACAAAGTAGCATGCATACATACAAGTAAAACAATATATTAACCTTTAAAGTAATGGGACGATAGAGGGGATATGATCAAACTGCTTGCCTTGCTGTTGCTGGTCAAATTGTTGCTGAGGATCGCTACGGATCAACACACTCGTCAACACCTAATCGAAAAGACGAAAAGAATCGATAAGAACGATTTAAAACGACAAAGACAGCACAGCAAACAAACTCCAAACACTCTAAATTTTCTACAGCAGCAAGAGGATGATTTTAGGAATTTAGCAATAAGAACCAATTGATTTGGATTCTCAATGCAAAAGTTATGAGCAAAACAAATCTGCTCAAATTTCTAAAAATACCAAACCGCCACTATTCACTAATTTAATTATTAGGCAACATTTTCTAGAAGGGTGGTGATACTGAGATTTTTACAATAGAACAAGCACCTCATGAGATGAATAACACAATTGAGTTCACCTCATTTGGAGCTATTATGCATTTTCTATAATTTTTCAAAAACAAGAACTTGAACAAAATTATAATGCACAAATACTCTTTTTGACAACAGCAACATGCTCAAAACTAATTTTCACAGTAAGTTCATTAATAGAGGAAACCAACAAAGTTGGATTCACTCAAAAAATAATCTACAGAGCATTACCTATGCATTTTACAAGTTAAACACTATTTTGAGTGTACATTTAAAGTTAGTTTTAAAATCTATTTGCAAAACCCTGTTCTGGAGCTGAACTGGGCTCATAACCATTTTTAGATTGGAGCCCAGGTCAAACCAGAGCTAACAAAATTTGAATCACCCTATTTGGATTTAAATTGAATTAGTTATGCAATTTTAAAGTTCATACCTTTTTCAGTTTATAATTAAGAGTTCTCTGGAAAATCCCCAAAAATCACAAAGGCCGGGGAGGACATGAGCCATAGATTTTGAATCTAACGGCTCAAGACCTCCCAGGAGCTAACGCATACGCGCGCTCGCGAGATCTAGAGGACATGGGCCGTGGATCTTGGATCCCACGGTCCTTGTCCTCCCAATGAACGCCAAGACGCGTCTGCATGTGAGATAGAGGTCGTGGCCGTTGATCTTGGATCCAACGGCTATGACCTCAAGATCTCAAGGCCAAGGCCGCTGGACCTTATGCGCGATCGAGAGGAGGTCGTGGCCGAGATCTGCGGGATGGACGGCCCACGACCACGCACTCACGCCGCTGCTGCAGGATTTATGCGCGGACAACGAGGAGGTCCGAAAGACTTAAGACGGCAGTAATTGCTCCAATGATTGAGCATTTATCGAGCAAATCTATGTCCTAAACCGACAATGGCACGGCCGGACGTCCGACAAAAATTTGAGGACATCCCACGGCTTATCGCCGGCGATTTAGGGCACGGCAAGCACACCGAGGGCACCGCCAGACCGCAATAGCCAGCGCACCTAATGGGCCTACTCTCAACGGCGGCGGCGGCCTAGAGCGCCGACGAGCCGGAGAGGAGCAAGGAGACCACACGGTCAAAAGGCAAGAAGCAAAAGGAGCTCCGCACCGCCATTCAAGCGGGTGCCCAAGAAAAGCTCCGCAACAACATACATCGCGGTGCCAAGATCTACGGGACTACCAGGAGGGTTACCTGGAGGTCGCGGAGGTGCTGAGGATGTTGGGGACGAGGAGGACCGGCGCTGGTGAAGACAACGGGTGCTCCACGACCGACAAGCTCCAAGCTCCAACTAGCCCTCACCTTGAAAGGTCAACCCCAAGTGAAGTTAGGGTTAAACTTCCAGGAAGTTAGAGGAGCAAAAATGGAGAAGAGGTTGAGCGAGAGAGCCACTGGAGCACTGTGCCACCGAGAGCTCCAAGCTTTAACAATGGCGGCCAAAAGGGGAGGTCAGTGGAGGGGAAAGCTCAAAAGACACAGGTGCAAGCTAGAGCTTGGAAGTGTGCCAAAGAAGCTAAGGGAGGAACCCAATGGGGGTTTTATAACTTGGATAAGCAGGGCACAAGAGCTAGGGGTAAGCTCATGGTGAGCTTAGCCCATGGCTCGGTCCATGGCTTGGACAAGACGTGGAGTTGACATGGTGACAGCCTGCGCATCGGAGAGGAAAGGTCGACCAAAGATTTAATGCGGGTCAGCAAAGAGTCGTTGTAAGGTACACAAGTTGACAGGCACGCTTTTCTCTCTGCCCAGGAGCACGCATGCGTGACCGAGGAAGGAGAAGAACAGGGGAGATCATTTTGACCGTTGGATAAGACTATGGGGAGGTCCTAACCATCGGATGTTATTTTTGAACCGTTAAGTTTTAAGTGACTGGGAGGAGGTCCCAGCCACACAATCTTGGACGGGGAGGTCGTGGCCCTCCGATTTCCATAACGCAGATGCGCAAAGGATAAGGGATTAGGAGGTCCAAGGCGTTGGATCTAAATCCAACGGTGCGGACCTCCTGGAGGACTTAACGTTTGCGCATGCTACAGTCCAAGATGTGGAGGTCATGGCCTTTGGATTTAAATCCAAGGGCACATAACGGATAGGGAGGTCCTGAGCTTGCGCACGCACAAGGGAGGTCATGGCCGTAGAGTTTGATCTAAGGGCTACGACCTCATGTGCGCGGGGAGGTCTGATGCGCACGAGGCAAGGAGGTCGTGGCCGTAGATTTTAAATCTAACGGCACACAACACAAGATGGGGGGAGGTTGTGAGCGTTGGATCTGATCCAACGGTTACGACCTCGACTAGGTGAGAGGTTTGACGCGCTAGAAAGCGAGGGGAGGTCGTGGGCCTTGGATTTTAATCCAACGCGACAACAATTGAAGCGGGAGGTCCCGGCCGCAATGATTTGCGCCGAGGTCGTGGCCTTTGGATCTCAATCAAGGGCTACGACCTCAACAAGGCGGAGAGGAGGTCTGAGTGGTTTGATAGCGAGTGGAGGTCATGGCCATGGATCTTTGATCCAATTTCAAGGCACAAGACCTCGATGGGTGGAGGACCTCACCGTGAATGTTTGAGGAGGAGGTCGTGGGCATTGGATTGGATCCAACGGCCACGACCTCAACAAGGCGGGTGCCTTAGCGGTTTAACAATGGGGAGGTTATGAGCTGTTGGATCTTAATCCAAGGGCTATGACCTCACCAAGGTGGGAGGTGGACTTTGCGGTGTTGACCGCGGAGGAGATCGTGGCGGTTGGATGTAAATCCAACGGCTGCGACCTCAACAGAGCGGAAGGGAGGTCTGGTGCGCTGAGGCAGCGGGTTGGGTTGGACCAGCTTTGCAAAGTGGCTCAGCCCAAGGAACAGTGCACCCTTTTAAATTTAGTTTTTAACAGCTGAGATTTTGCAGAATTGTTTGGAATAGCAATTGAACTCCAAAATTTATGAAATTTTAACTGGAGCTTGCTGACATTAAGATTAACCTTACATAAAATTTCCAGAGGTTATTATGCAATGCATTTTTCTCAGAAAATTCATGAAGGCAGTTCAAGAATTTGTTTTACCTCCAAAAATTATCAAACAAGTTTTATAACTCGTGATATTTTTCAGAGGGGTCCCACAACATTTCTAGGACTAAGGAAAAATATTTCCAAGGGTTTGGCACAAGATTTGTGACAAATGGAAAATGACTTTGACTTTTTGTCAATAAGAGCTTTATATTTTTGGATTACACAACTCTTGGACAAGAATTACATGAGAGTTTAGGGGTTTTCAAGATGTGAGAAAAAATTTTAATTTCTATACATTTAATTACATTTGAACAAACCCTGTTTAGGTATTTGAGATGTTACACGACCTCTAGCAGCTCCATGATGCCATTTTCAGCACTACGATCAAGAGGGGGCTAAATATATCATTACGCCCGGCAACAGCGCGGCCAAAAACTCACATGGCACGCAGTGCGATAGCACTAGATGACATAAGGTACGGCGCGCGTATTACATCGCCATTCCCATCGGGTTTAAGACTAGGTAAGATGCTATATTCAATCTAACAGATAGCCCATGGAGTTCAATCAGACACACGTACATAAACACTGAGCCCTTTTTTTCCACACATTAACAGACACAAGAGTTCATAGAAAGACAAGGCAATGGCTACAACATTGCACAGAAAGGAGGCCTTTTTCTGCCTTTCTGTTCATAACTACAGTAAGCCTTTTGTTGCCCTTCAACCTAACCTTTTTTTTCTTTCATTCACTGTCATTAGGATTACATACACAAAAGAAAAAGATTTTGCTCCCCGAATCATCAGGGAGTTTTCTTCTGCATCCATTGCATGACAATCAACACAGTCCAACAAAATGCGGCATCAAGTTCTCGGCATCAAGTTCTGTCCTCTGTTTTGTACACTTGACAATCTATGGAAAGAGTCGGCATCTACTGCAGATAAATTAACCTCCTCCTGAGAAACTTCCAGGAATGCCAATTATTTCACTCGTCTTGCTGAAACTATCCTTTGTGTTCTCAGGAAGGTCACGTCCTTCCAGTGTGCCATCTTGCAAGGTCATGGAGATGTTTGTGCCATTCAACAGGATCTGCTCAAAGAATGGATAAGTATACAACTAAGGCGTAGCTAGTTGACAGCATAATAAATTCAAAGTATAAATGGAATACCCCATGTTGAACAAAAGAGCAAAGAACGAGACAACACACAGAAAGAAAATGTGTACGGTTGTGGCCAACAACAGCATTGATCAGTAAGAGAAATTGAAGGATATGGCATTTCTTGAAATACATTGAGCTCCTAAAATGTCATTCATTGCCCTGAAAACAATCCTAACAAGTTATGTGAAATGCACAGCATTTATATTTTGACAGTTACGAATATGACCTGGTAGCAGCAGCATAATGGTGAGCTAGTAATTGTGATCTTGTTTATGGATGCTCATTTCTTGTTGAATTTCCTTTGTTTTGTTTTTTCAAAGCGGAAAATAGCCATTCCTTCAGTTTGAAGCCATTGACTGATGCGCCTACCATTTGTTCGATTCACCAATCCCAATAGTTTGTTTCCTAAGACTAGTTAGTTCCGATAAAAAAAAGAAATGCTCATCGTATGACTCATACGTACCTGAAGAATACACAGGCAGGCAAGCTGCCTAAATTATGTCATTGTTAGTAGGCAAGGCACTGTAACATCTTTTACATCACAGTGAAATGGTCTTTTATGTGTTGACTCTAAAAAGATTGTCAAGTGGGAAAGCTTCACAAATCACCCAAAAAAAACTATTGTGTAAAACAACATTTGAGACTTAATATCCAACTGTCATTACATAGAATTAATGATAAAAAAATTGAAACACTAGGTTTTACCTGATTAACACTTTCCGTATGCTTGGGATCAAATAGCATAGGACGGCAACGCTTGTCTTCGTTCATCAAGCTTGAATTCTGGAAGTGATTTATAAGTGCAGCTTTCCCCTGTATTCGAGCATATGCCAATGAGACTACTTTCTCACTATTAAATTTTTCCCATTTCCGACCAGCAAAAGCCTGCAATAAAGTAAACGCTGAATGATTAGAAGCTTTTCTAATTGTTAATTTTTATCATTCCCTAAATGTTGTGCCAACTTTAGCAACAAAATTAAGTAGCTTATGAGTTTCAGCATGACATTATTTAGGTTTATTATCCATGTCCTGTCAGTTATAATTAAGGCATTTAATTGAGCAATTCTTAGCAACATAAGTAACAAAAAGCTATAAAACTCAGCAATATCCTTAGTTTATAGAGGATTGTAAGCTTTGCCTCGGTCATGTTCTCTATATCACTATTTTTTTATGAGATCAAAAGCTTCCTCTATATTCAGATGGACATTCTCAAATGTTACAAAAGGTAGACCAGTACAGGTAAGCATCATAATCTGAACCATAAGAAAACTAAAATATTTCAAGCAAACAATTATGAGGTTTTTAGAACATGTGCCATCTTTCTAGTAATATCACAAAGCCACAAACACAATATAAAGAGGTTGGACTAAGGAAACAACCTGATAGAACGATACAATATAAACAGGAGATGCCATATTGATGAAGGCATAGCCAACATTGCATTTATTCTGCAGAAATTGAAGCTTAAAATCAGGTGTAGATAAAAATATTACCCTGTCAGAATAGTGTGCTATTTATAAAGCAAAAAGTGTTACCTTGAAATCAATAGGCAAGTAGAAGAAATCATAGGTCCCTTCATGAGTTTCATCTATTACTTCTAAAAGCATATTCGATGTATACCTAAAGATAAAGTAAATCGTCAGCAATAAAAGCAGGTGAACATGACATTGTAATAAGTAAAAATAGAAATAACTCCCAGGTAATTCAAGTAAATTCATACTTGTTTGGTATGTTCTTTATCATCAATGTTGTCCGAGTATCTTTTCCAGTAATGATCTTGTCCAAATCTAGTTGATACTGCATCCTGCTGTCTTCTTGACCACCAGAGTTTCCAAGTGCCTGATTTCGGCCACGCTCAAGTAGACTCTCGAAACCAACAAAACCTGCATCATCAAAGGGAGGATTTACAAAGAAATGAATTCTCATGAAATCAGTGTTATCGTTTAAAAACTAAGAACTCTAATATTTATTACCATTTTGCATGGACGGAACATTAATGCGGGAATGCGCACCAAAGTTCGTCATAAGGCCTCCACCAATACGGCTGGGACCCATGCTGCCAAACTTACCCTGCCTCATGTAAGATGTGTCTGGGGACTCAGGATAATAGCCAAAGTTACTCTCCAAGGGCAAAACAGATGGGGCAGACCCAACATGATGCTGGGAGAAGTGCTCCGACGGCCCAAAGCAACCACGAAGGTCCCGATGCATACTACCCTGGTGTTGTGTGGGGTTATTGGAAAAAAATGAATTGCTAAGAGGTGGAGAATGGAAGGCTGAAGGCTGACAATGCTCCCTCATGGTATTCTTATTACCCCAAAGAAATGGTGTTCCAGTCATTGTTGTGAAACCAGATGCAGTAGAAGCCGACGAAGCTGTGGAAGACACAAGCGGGCTTGCACTCACAATTCCACCATGATGTTCTGGAAACGAATGTGAGTTATGAAAAGTGGGGGACCCATGAAACATATTATCAGCATGGTTATTCCTGTAGGAGCTCTTCCCAATGGGTGACTTCATTGGAGGATATCCTGAAGATAACCCGGACAGATGGTTACCGCCCAAAGGACTCATCCCTCCGCTAAACACAGTTTCATTGAGTGTATTCAATTGATTGTGTTCTGTTGGGCTTTCAAGTTGGGACCACAAACCTGCCAACAAATTGGAACACTCCAAAGTTATTGCTCTTATATTAACAACAATGTAGGGGAACAAGAATAAGGAACTAAATGATGTAGAGTCAGGGCTAAAAAATACTAGTAATACTTGGTGGAGAGTTGGCAGAAGGTGAACCAAGATGGAAAGTATTATGTCTTGTCTCATCTTGCTCAAAGTCATGGTTAAATTGCTGTACGAAACTGCAGAATAAGAAACAGAACTTTTGAGTGTAGACAGCCAAGGAAAATAATGAATGTCTGAATGCTGAAAAAAAAGGATAGAATAGAGGATTCCATAGTCGGAATTTTTTTTTTAGAGGATTCCATAGTCGGAATTTTTTTTTTCTTAGATAAATTGTACCATCATGGCCATTGGAGAAAAATAGACAGGAGTGCTACATTCTAACACAAACTTCGTTAAAAAATTGACACAGTTAGCAAATACATTGTTCTAGATGGAAATCATGGGATGATAAAAAAAATCAACGTTTAAGAGTTATAACATATAAAGCAGGGGATCATGTCAAGGCTGCTCTACTGTAAGGCAAATACAACTCCAAAAGACCAGACACATGACTGGAAATTTTCAAGTAGAAAGGTTTAATTGATGGTGAAAAGGCCACTCTATTAGAAAACAGATTGAATAACTGCATGAAGCGGGACTTAGGAGATTGGAATCAACTATGCTATATCCAGTATTCATAATGCTAAATGAACACTAAAAAACAAAATACAACATCATAGAAAGAAGGTAATTTAGAATTTTAACAGTAACTGAACAAAGAAAACTAGGTGGCCATGAAATTAACATCTCAGCAAAGAACATGACAGATTCCAACCAAGCTTATTCAATTTGTTCGTTTGGTTAATTATTAATTTTTATAGTGTTTTGAGATTGGTACAAGTACGGCTATACTGTTCTTTAGGACACACAAAGGGCTCATGATGCACAACAATACAGACCTTCGACGAGCTCCACCAGGGCGGCTAGGTTCCAACTTTACCCGTTTTCCTGCAATATCACTTTTGTTTAGTGACCGAAGAGCGGCTTCTGCAGCCCTGACATCATAGAACTCGATAAATCTATGGTGTCGCTTTTGTGGTGTCTCTCTTATCTGCACGAATGGAAAGCATGAAATTAAGTAAAATATGGTGTTCAACATAACTTTAGTAAATTAATTACTTTTTGTAGAAGGATAAAATTAAATACTAACTAGGTCAGTCCCCAAATACTTCTACCAAAAAAATGCTGTTCATTATGATTCACATAATCACATATTAGTATATAATGATTGGACGAGAAAGAAAGTAGCAGTACTTACCTCCCTCACTTCACCAAATGCACCAAAAATTCGAAGGAGTTCCTCATTTGAAACAGCTGGTTCCAAATTAAAGATCACAAGGGTTCCTTGGTTCATATCTTTATCTGACGGATTCTCCTGTAAAGAAAAATCAAACAAATCAGCAAACAATGATATTGAGAAGAGGAGAAATGCAAATAACTGACAGAAGTATTGACCTTGGGAATTGAGAAGTGAATGTCAAGCTTTCTCCTCCTTAAAGGTTTATTTTGCAATGTCCGCATAGCAGTTCGTGCATGACGAATATCATAGTAAGATATCATAACGAATCCTCTGTGTTTCGTTGCAGTGTACATAGACCGAATGTCCCCAAATGGCTGAAAGGAAGCGTGGTTAGCAAAGCCATAATTATACATGATATATATAGGCCTGAAAGAAATGAAATGTGAAAGCTTTCTTACAGAAGGTGAAACTGCAAATTTAATCGAGTCAGATGTACATAATAGCAGCTGTTTAGGACAAACATGCGTAGATACTGTGAAGTGACAAGTTTTTATGGCAATTTGTTTGTACAGTTGAATGAAAAAATGTGTTTTCATTTGCAGTATAAGTTATTGTCAGAGACAAAAAAAATTCCAAAGGGCATAGTTAAGTTTCTTTTGAGTAATATAAATTCAAGTAAAAGTTATTTTATGCTACATAGTGCTGGAAGCAAAGGCTAGTTAAGTTTCTTTTGAGTAATATAAATTCAAGTAAAAGTTATTTTATGCTACATTTCAACAGCCATATTGTCGGGTGATGAGCGCTGGGAGAGAAGGCGGAAGGGAAGAATCAATTCAGAAGGATGAGGATTGCGTCGGGACGCCGTGGTGGGCGGCGGCCAGGAGGAACCCTAGTCACGCCGACAAAGAGTGTTTTTACACCTATAAAAAAAATTTCGGAGGGGACCGATAGGTCTGACATCAAGTGTAACCGGTATTTTCGGAAAAAATTTCGGCCAATTTCGGATTTTCAATTTGAAATTTTCGGATTTTAAATTAAAAAAAAACAAATTCGAACAAAATTCAAGCAAATTCGAATTTTTTTGGAAAAAATTATCAAAACCGAAATTTCGGGGGATGGTTTGAAATTTACCGGCCCCCGCCGATAACGCCGGTTACCAACGTTAACCGGCAAAAATCGGCCAAAATTTTTTTCCATGGCCGGCAGTGAACAGGGGGAAGGACGGCACAGATGAACAGTACACAATGAACAGTGCGCACGGGAACAGTAGGGATGGCGCAAAGGGGATTGGGTAACTCCCAATCCTTTGTTGATTTTCATTGATGCATATGTTGCGTATACAGAGGGTACAAACTGACTTGGAAGATATTATTCTTCCTAATGCAAACTTCCCTAATGACACTCTCCTAATAGATTCTTACCAAATGAAACATTCCTAAACGACTCTTACCAAATTAAAACTTCCTAATAGGATTCTTCCTAAATGAACCTTTCCAAGACTTTGACATCTTAAGCCGGTAGGGCCGGCTCATCCCTGCAACGCCGGCTATAATACCAGCCCCACATGACATCTCTCCCTACCTCAACAAACAGCTCGTCCCCGAGCTGAAAAGAGGGATAAGACGTCTTGAACTCCTGGACATCTTCCCATGAAGCATCGAATGCGGATGAATCTTGCCATTGAATTAACACCTACCACTTGTCGCGATAAAGCCTGGCACGCAGCGCCTTTAGAGGTTCTAGGATCACCCGCCCATGGAGGAGTGGAGGCATTGGGGTTGGTGACGCCGGAGGCACCCCGTCGAACTTTTTTAGAAAACCCACATGGAAGACATCATGTATATGGGCAGTCTTGGGAAGGTCTAGCTAATATGACAGGTCTTTGATCTTAGCGAATCCATTGATGTTGAGGAGATCCACATGAAAGACATCATGTAAGCTTGCAGACGCGGGCAAGTCCCATTGGTACGCAACCTCATTGATCTTGGAGAGAACGCGATACAGGCCATAGTCGACGGAGAAATGCCAAGATGCGCCCTTCTTCGTGACCAAGAGCATGGGCGCTAAAAAGGCCAAGCTGTTGCGCCGAATGATGCCCTGCTCCAACATTGCGGTGCATTGGCGCTCCAGCTCGTCCTTGAGTAGCCAGGTATCGGTATAGCCGAACCACCACCATACTGGTACCAGGGAGGAGGTGGATGCGGTGGTCACAACCGCATGGAGGTGGAAGGCCACGGCGCGTCAAACCGCGCAAATTCATGAGTAGCTTCCATGAGATCTCCGTGGCGGCGGAGCGGAGATGCGCGGTCCGCCGGACGGGATACACCGCGCCAGATGATATCCCGGTCCTGGCGTTGACGATGTCGATGCCGCCCAGTGGTATGGGGCGCAAGTCGAGGATGAAGTGTTCCTGGTCGATGGAGAGGAGTGTTGCGTAGCACAGCCCGCTACTCGCCATCTTGTCGTCGTTGGCCACGGCCACGAAGAGGCCCGTGCGTGGCGCCAGCGTCAGCCCAACCTGATCGATGAGCACCGCAACGATGAAGTTATGGGTGGAGCCAGAGTCGATCAGGGCCATCAATTGGACGTCGTGGATCATCACCGGAAGCTGCATCGTTTGGGACTTGCGAATCCCAGTGAGGGCGAGGAGGGAGATGGTGGAGTCTGCGTACGCCTCCTCGAGGTCATCATCGCCCAACTCAACCTGCAACATAAAGATGCGTTGACAGAAACGCTAGTGGCCTAGCATGAACTTCTCGTCGCAGTTGTAGTAAAGTCCCTTGCCACGACGTTCCACCATCTCGGTTGGCGTGAGGCGCTTGAACAACTTGGCCGAGCCTGACGCCCCCATGGTCATCACCGATGGTGTCGTTGAGCCGGCCTCCAACGCACCTGATGCGGCAAGCCGCGGATGGAAAGGTCAGGAGCTCGTCGTCTTGGAGATTGGCAAGGATGCCGCCGGCTCCTGGGGTAGCGAGGCTAGACGTTTGTAGGCCCTGGCGAGGTCCATGGTGACCTCTAGGTTGGTCGGCCGCTGGAGCTCGACGTTCGTCTGTAGGGGCTCACCAAGTCCAGCCGTGAAGAGCATCACCTGCTGTTCCTCGTCCAAGTGGCCGCAACGAGCGAGGAGGGTCAGAAAATTTTCGTTGAAGTCGGCCACCGATGATGTACGCCTGAGGCTCGTCAATGCGCCTAGCGGATTGTGGCGTGTGGGTATGCCAAACCGACGGTGGATGAGGTCGGTAAAGTGCTGCCAGTTAGGCATACCATCCATGCGCTCCACTCGCATGTACCACAGATGTGCCACGCCGGTCATGTGGTACGTAGCGAGCCACACCCTATCTTCCATGGGTGTTTGTTGTGCGCGAAAAGATTGCTCGCGACGATTGATCCAAGGTAGTGGATCCTCCTTGCCATTGAAGGATGGAAAATATAGTTTGATGTAGCGAGGCGGATTTCGAGGGCCTCCTGCCCAGCCGAAATCACCCCGGGGTGGAGGCTGGTATGGCCGGGGTGGAAGTCCCCAAGCCCCTTCTTGACCGTGCACGTGCACGGCCGCGGCCTCAGTGGCAATCTCCCGGGCTACTGCATCAGTAGTAGCAGTGGCCGCAGAGGCTGCGATGTCTCGTTCGTCCTGATCAACGGCGCCTTCTTCACTACCGGGCTGGCCCTCCATGCGTGCCAACTGTTGGTCATGGCGGTGAAGACGGCTCCCGATTGCTGCAAGCTGGCCGGCGTGAGTGTCGAGCCGATCCAAAACTTTGGGCAGCAGCTTGAGTTAGTTACCAATGTTCTCCATGAACTTCATCATCATCTCCTTGAAGTTGTCGTCCAAACCCCCGCCGTTATCCATGGAGGAAGGAACAGCGGTTGACTCTGATACCAAGATGTCAGGTGATGAGCGCTAGGAGCGAAGGCAGAAAGGAAAAATCAATCCAGGAGGATGAGGATTGCGTCGGGACTCCGTGGTGAGCGGCAGCCAGGAGGAACCCTAGCTGCCGGCAGTGAATAGGGGGGGAGGACGGCGTAGATGACCAGTGCGCGATGGCGCAAAGGGGATTGGGTAACTCCCAATCCTTTGCTGATTTTCATTGATGCATATGCTGCGCATATAAAGGGTACAAACTGACTTGGAAGGTATTATCCCTCCTAATGCAAACTTCCTAACGAGACTTTCCTAATAGACTCTTACCAAATGAAACCTTCCTAATAGACTCTTACCAAATGAAACCTTCCTAATAGGATTCTTCCTAAATGAACCTTTCCTAGACTTGACATCTTAAGCCGGTAGGGCCGGCTCATCCCTGCGGTGCCGGCTATAATGCTGGCCCCACATGACACATATTATGATCAGTGTTACCAGGACTCGTATGTCCAAATATTTTTTGGCGCGTCGACACGCATCCGCCCATCGGCTCGCGTCCGACACGTTGCCACGAGTGTCTAACACCTCTTGTCGTGTCCAAAGCATAAAACATACTTTCCAAGGCCGCAAGCAAGCAACCAGAGGAATGATTATTTTGTTTCATCATCATCGGAGGATGAAGATCAATTGACGAAATTATTGTGCTGTCCGTTATGTTTTGATGTTATTTTAGATCTTTGACAAAGCCATTGGCTTTTATATTTTGAATGTTTTAACTTTGGGATTGATTAACTTCGCAGTTATTCAAATATGACTGAGCATGTTATGCCCTCTAAAGTCTAAACCACATATTCACTGTAAAAATGCATTGGTGCAATGCTTCCGCTACACATTACCTAAAAACATTGCTTTTGAATTATTCACTTCTGCAAAATAAAATGCATTTGCGAAATTTCATGCTTGATCCAGCAGATTTGAAAAATGTTAGAACCAACCGTTTTTGCACCTCTAGTCCTGGGCTTCACAGCAAAGACAATAGCTAGTGTGTAAGCTTAACTAAACCAGGAGCATCCACCCACAAGAATGAAGGGCCAAACACAAGAGCTGAATCTCATTATGTTGCATTTTAACCTTAAGCACAAAATATACAAATATAATAACCTGCAGATATGCAACGTAACGAGCTGTGCTAGAGTAGCAGTATGCCAGTATGTCTACACGTTACATGTCAAACTTACAAATTCCCATGCCAGAGTCTCATAAAGCATTAATATTAAGCTTTAATTAGACAATATGTGCTGAACATGGATAACCCATAAGGCTTCAATGCAACTGTGACCTTGAGTCCAAGTTGAACTTAGCTAGATTTATGCCCTGTGGAACACAATGGCCTTATATACTGAGAGGCATGATTAAATGTCTTCTCTTCTCAGTTCAGTAATATGGCATTTGTTCCTCAGCAAATAGTGCTGTAAGACGTGCATGGGTAAAGGTTGACAGTTCATGACAAATTGACAATCAAAGGAGGTTCCACCATACATCTCTGAGTCAGAGAGATTGTTGAATTAATATCTGTATGGGTTTTTGATCCACTGTATCTGCATGCATAACAACATATAGTCCACGTGTTTGTGGTACACACCCTATAGCTAAATGCATAGTTGTATGGCATGATTATCCTAAAGTCCCTGCTAATGCAGCAATGTTTTGTCTTCAAGGTGTCCCTTGTTTCCTGTGGCTTGTAATATCTGCTAGTAATGACAGAAGATCCATGATTTACAGTAATAAAATTTATAAGATTTGCAGCAGAAAACCATTGTCCTTCAATAATTTTACATTATACATTTCTTCATTTAAATTTCAGTACATCAGCAACAACCAAGTGGAAGTGAGGAACCTCCATTTTTCAGTCAATGTTAATTTCCTACGAGAAGGAAATGCAAGAAAATGCATTCTGAAAGAAGAAAAATAGCCAAAGCATAAAACGGGACAAATGTAGCAGGGAATATGTTATGTTGTTAAACTATCTAGATTTCAAGAGGGCTCTATCTGATCAAATCTAGTTAAAATCATGTAGAAGAGTAAGCAACAACAGAATCAAACCTGCGTGGAATTAAGTACATACCTCAAACAATGAGCGCAACTCTGAGTCTTCGACATTACTATTAATGTTCCTCACAAACAAAGTCCTGGAGGGGTGTTCACCATATGGATGCTCGCCAGTCACTGTCCCAACACCATTTTGGAGACCGTATTGACTAGTGCTACTTCCAGTGCCATTGATGAGACTAGCCTTTGCGGTACCAAAAGTGATGCTTTCCAGAGGGTCAACATCCAGCTCCATACCCCCACTATTATGGAAAACATCATATTCTTCCAATTCCTCAGCTTGGGTTTGCAGTTTAACATGATCAAAATCATTTATTACTCCAGCTAGGAGCTCTTCTTCATCATCTGGTAACAAGTCTCCAATCAAGTGCTGGGCAACATCATCCATTGGATCTGTCTCTCTCGTATTAGTGCCGAGCCGCTTTGTTATGGGAAACATATCATCCAATGGTTGAGCAAGTTGCACCCTTTCTTTACCTGGTACTGCATGAGACACAATAAGTGGGTTCCCATATGGGAATTAATCACAGGTTAACACAGAAATACATTTTCGTACATTTCCCAAATGGGAGAGCTGATGGCAATGAGCTGGAGAATAAGACAGCATCACTAGATCCATTCATTGTAGTTGCCGAAGGAACTCCCCACGCCCATATGTTTCCCATCTGATGAGTCTTCTTGGATGGAATATTTGCAGGTTCTGTGGAACATCACAAATATGAATCTGATTAGAATCTAGAAAGGTTTTATCAAGATTAGTGGCATTACAGTACCTGATAATTTTGCATTATCCTCGGGCTGCTCCATTACATCAGTACTGAAAATTTTGAAACCATTGTCAATGTTGATGTACAACAATTAACACGGTGCATAAAAACAAACAAACCTAATTACGCCTAATGGCACCCCATAAAAATAAACCAACTCCTCGAAATTAATAAGGAAACAAGTAGTTTTATCCCTGATAAGTAAGCACTCGCCCAACAGTAATATAGTCAGAAAGCAAAGAAATATACACTTCTTCACGCAAAAGTGGAATATTTCAAACATCAAGATTCAGAGAGAAAAGAGGAGTACCTTTTCAAGCTTTTTTTTTTTAGAATGCAAACCTTGTAGCATACCATTTTAGAACAACAGGGCCACAACCACCTCAGTCCCACTACTACTAATGAAACCAAAAGATATGCTCAGGCCTCAGGTACGAAATAGAATCATAAAACCACATTTGATAAGTATGGAGTCCAAATAATCAAAACCTCATTTCTCAAACGTATAAATCAGTTTCAAATTTATTTTGGAATAAAACCCTTTGATATTTCTACATGGAACAAACAAATTTACATTACAAGTGAGTGTATATTGGAGCCATCATTTTCCCTTCAAATGTATGTTTCATTACTGACCTATTAATTACCTCATCTAAAATAAACCGAATGTTTTCTTATCACAATAGACAGACCGTAATCAAATAATAAATCAATATGTTGGAGAAATTAGTGTTAGGGTCCAAGTCATTTGCGAGTTGTTAAAGTCGAACTATAATATTTGGCACTATAAATAAATAAATAAAGGGTGTGGGGATCAAGGGACACACAAAATTATTCTCCGAAATCCTACACAATACTTGCAAAAATGGGTACCCCAGTCATAGCAAAGAACGAACAAATTAGGGAAAAGTGATGCCAACCATTACCCAAGTCGGAGTTTACCAAGAAAAGAAATTAATCGAAGCCCGGATGAATCCCAACTCCACTCAAGTAGGGCCGAGGGCTCCTTAGGCTGCTCCTGCTTCCACTCCTGGTTCTGCGCTCAAAAGAACCCGTTCCAGAGGCGACCTGGGCGTGCGCCACCCCCGCAATGGCGTGGTCGCCGCCTCGCCGCACCACTCCCACGCTCCTCAAGACGCCCAAGACTAACTCCGCGGGTCGGGTCGGCAGGGGCGCGGCGGGCAAGCCGGGAGGCGCGAGGAGGGGAGGAGCAGAGAGAGAGAGAGAAT
This sequence comes from Phyllostachys edulis, assembly GCA_036346405.1. Taxonomy (NCBI): domain Eukaryota; kingdom Viridiplantae; phylum Streptophyta; class Magnoliopsida; order Poales; family Poaceae; genus Phyllostachys; species Phyllostachys edulis. The sequence goes on along the minus strand of JAYEVD010000730.1, from coordinate 191,716 downwards.
ACAGAGGGGAGAGGAAGGCTGAGGAGATGGAAGTGAGGCGAGGGATATTCCACCAACCTCTCGGATCTTCTATTGCAGGCTTTTTCTTGCGGCTGCAAAGGGAAGGGGTGTGGCACGGAGAAAAATGCATTTATGGTCTTCTTTATTTTCAAAATTAACTTTCTTCCGCCATAATTAGCACATCCGGCCTGTCATGTGGATATACCCTGTTCGAAGCGCGCAGGCACTCGCCTCGTCCCGGCGCCGCAGTAACTATACACGCTACAAAGCCATTTTGGCTTCTTGTGGTTTTCGCTTTTTTGTTTTCTTTATGTCGTGTCGTCGTCACATCACAACACATCGTGTCTCGTCGATGTCATTTGCTGTCTGCGTTTTCTGGCTATATAAGCAAACACGCAACCGATGAATTTTCATAAGACGAAGCTCTCCTTCCGATTAGATTAGCTAAACAAATTCGATCACTCATCCGCGGTATTTAATATTTTGTTATTGCAATTTTTATCGTTAAGTACGTACTTAATAATGCACGTGCATTATATCAGTCGCAACTGTTACATGAATAATTACGGTCAATCTGTCATATAATGTATTTGCAGCAATAGCATGTAATATACCACCTAAATGAATTCGTTAATTGTGAGTTGTTCTCTATTTGCAGTAATGGCACATACTCTACCACCCCTACTTAAGGAGGCATGGGACGCCCAGCATTGCTGTCATGCTTGGATCGGTGGCGATGGGCCGCCAACCCCGTGACACGGGATCGAGGAGACTGGCGTTGGACGGCCGGTGTGTTGGGAGGCTTCGTCGATGCAAGGTGATTATGTTCGCCAGATATCTTTGAACATGGGCGAAACCTCGATTAACGCCTCCCTTCTTTCCACCCTGATTGATCGTTGGTGGCCGGAGACCCACACGGTCCACTTCCAGTGGGGGGAGATGATCGTGACACTGCAGGACGTCAGCTTCATTACCGGCCTGTCGTTGCGAGGCCGTGCAGTTGTTCCCCCTCCGAGGTCGTCGGATTGGAAGGCGCGTCTCGGCCATCGCTTCGGGTAGCCTATCCCCGAGAGGTCTAAGGGTGTTCCACACGCCTGGCTACGATGATTCATGCATTGCCCAAATGACGCAACGGAGGAGGTGGTTCGATGCCACCTAATTACATATTTGTTGTTTCTATTCGGGTGGGTCATGTTCCCTAGCATGCAGGGGGACATGGTGTACCCTAGTTACATTCACCTTGCGGAGTCCATCGTGAACTCTGACGATAAGGACGTCTTAGTAAATGCGATTGGGGTTGGTATGTCTTGTGCGCTTACGTCTCATGGCTTTGTCTGCGACGCGTAGGCGTCGCCGCGAACAGAGCCCGTGCTCTCGGGTTGCCACACGCTGTTACAGATGTGGTCGTGGGAGCACTTCGTGGTCGGACGGTCATACTTCCGCTCTCCAATCCACCCTTACCTGCGCACAAAGCATTTCTACAGTGGGGCGGACAACAAGGATCCCGTAGAAGGCCCGATCATGGGATCCCAATGAATTGTGGCAGTACTGGGGTGGGTTAGGGAGAGAGCGTGTCACATATACCCCGAGTTCCACAATGAATTCGAGGTCCTACACGAGGACGACATAATATGGGCTCCTTGGACGGATGCCTTCGTGCAGGACACGGTGCCCAACGACTTGAGCTTGCTATGCCACCAGGATGCGTCGTACTAGAGGACAACTTGTCATTTGGTGTTCTCCCACATGGTTGAGCCCTACAACCCGCAACGGGTGATGAGGCAGTTCCAGCTGCACCAGGAGATCCCCCCTGCTCCAAGGCGACCGCTTGCGAGGCGTACCCACTTGTAAGTGTTGTGTCACGGGTAGGCTACGATAGCTACAAACAAAAAATCTACCACGCAAACCAGGAAGCCATGCAAGTAGATGATCATAGATCATTACCACCGACGCCTTGTGAGCAGCGGAAGAAGGGTTGGAGCGGCTGGTCCAGCGAAGGCGCGTCGATGTAGTGGTCGTGGTCGATCGTCAATGTCCAAAGAAGTCGATCTGCGTGGTCGTAGTCGATCGTCTCCTCCAAAGAACGTCTGTGGTTCCTTGTGAAGATCGCGGATCGTCCTCAAGCGCAACAATCGTAGTAGCGCCTCTACAGTATCCACACGTCCAGGGAAGGAACAACCGAACGTCGGTGTGCCAGCACCAAGTCGCACGGTGGAGCTCTCAGGAAGATAGCAGCTAGGGTTTCGGTGGTGTTTTCACCCACCTTCCCAATAGCCTCATGCACCTCCTTATATAGTGCTCGTGACGGATCCTATCCGAACACGTTTACGAATCGTATTCGTACTGGTTTGTTCCAACCCGTTAAGTGTGTGGCCCTGTAGGTTCATGTGTAGTTCGGTTGTGACTCGAAACCGTTTCCGATCACTAGTCGAAGCGGCTCCTAGCGTAACATATCGATTCCGAATACACACAAATTATATCGGACAAACCTTAATGCAATATGATCTACGACTAGGTCCTCATCACTTACGACTAGGTCCTATCTTTATACGACCAGTTCGTATTTGGTCACGACCAGCTCGTAATTGCTTACGACCAGGTTACGACCACTCTGTGACTACGTTCGACCAGTCTACGACCAGCTTGTATCTATATATGACCAGTCCGTAACTGTTCGAACTAAGCGACCTACTCGTGTATACTCCCTTTGCCTCACGATGTCTAGTCGAACTCCAGGTGAGATGTTGTGTCATCCATGGACTGTTCAATACTTTCTCGATCGAGTGTCAGATAACTTTACGTGGTCGAACACTTCGACTACTAGTGGCATGGCCATGCACTTTCTTTATCCGATCACAACGAGGGCCCAGACATCTCTCTGTTATGTTAGGAGGGCAAATCCCATATCGACCAAATCACATTCCTCTCCATGTTTCAGAGCATACCCAAAGCTACCTTTATAACTACCCGATTATGGTGTAGCGTTTGGCAACCCCTAAGAGTGCTCTTACACATGTAGGAAACCATCTTGATCTCGGTCTAAGGATTATACATCATCATTGCTTGAGACCAACTAACGACACATAGATTCATAACAATCTCAATAGTGTCTCAATGTGGGTCTTATCCAACATCATGTTCTCTAACATGTGTCCATATTATCGGTTTGATATCTCCATATCTATGATTTGTGAAACATAGTCATCAACCAATACATATGCTAGTCTATTCATATGTGTCCACATATGTTTACGACCGAGGATCGTGTAAGAATAATTATCGCAGAATATAGAGTTTCACAACCAAGTCACATACTTGATAATAAATATTAACAATATTATTCTAGGAACAAGATAACACATTATCCAATGTCATGAACATAACGAAATATAATCATCTCTATGATTGCCTCTAGGGCATATTTCCATGATCTCCCACTTGCACTAGAGTCAATCATTTTAGGTATCTAATACCGATAGCTCTTGTGTGTGCCTCATGCTTTGGGCAGTGTGAGAGGCTTTGTCAGCGGATCGAGAACATTTAAATCCGTATGAACTTTGCATATCTTAACATCTCCTCTATCCACCAATTCGCGGATAAGATGATAATGCCCGAGTATGTGTTTGGACTTGATGGGATCTAGGCTCCTTAGCTTGAGCAATGGCTCCATTGTTGTCACAATAGAGATCCATTGGGCTCGAGGCACTTGGAACCATGCCTAATTCACAATGAAATTCCTTATCCAAACACCTTCTTTGCGGCTTGAAGCGCAATGTACTCGACCTCTGTCGTGGAATCAAGAACCGCCTCTTGCTTGGAACTTTTCGACTCACTGCTCCTCCATTCAAAATGAATACAAAACCAGATTACGAACGATAATCATCTTTGTCGGTTTGAAAGCTTGCATCGGTGTAACCATTTACAACGAGCTCTTCATCACCGCCATAAACTAGGAACACATCCTTAGTCCTTCTTAAGTACTTAAGAATGTTTTTCACCGCCCAAAGTCGATGACCTTCACCGGATCGACTTGGTATCTGCTAGTAACACTTAGAGCATATGATACATCTGATGTCGTGTACATGTCATGGCGTACATGATAGATCCAATGGCGAAGCATATGGAATATCACTCATTTTGTCTCGCTCATCGCTGGTCGTAGGACACCGATTCTTATAAGATTAATGCCATGTGCCATGGGCAAGAATCCTCTCTTGGAATTTTGCATGTTGAATCGATTCAACACTTTGTCTATGTACATTTCCTGGCTTAATCCAATTAGCCTCTTAGATCTATCTCTATAGATCCTTATTCCCAAGATATATGCTGCATCTCCTAAATCTTTCATTGAGAAACTTTTTCTTAATGAAGATTTAACAGATTCTAGCATTGGAATGTCATTTCCGACCAGTAGTATGTCATCTACATACAAGATTAGAATAACAAGTGCGCTCCCACTAACCTTCATGTAAACACAAGGTTCTTCTTTGTTCTTGACGAAACCAAACCTTTTGATCTCCTCATCAAAACGTATATTCCAACTCCGAGATGCTTGTTTCAACCCATAAATGGACTTTTGAAGTTTGCATACTTTACTAGCATTGTTTGGATCGACAAAACCTTCAAAGTTGTGTCATGTACACATCCTCATCTAGGTTTCCATTAAGGAAAGCTGTTTTGACATCCATTTGCCATATCTCATAGTCGAAATATGCAGCAATTGCTAGAATGATCCGAACAGATTTAAGCATCGCTACTGGTGAGAAAGTCTCATCGTAGTCAACTCCTTGAACTTGTCGAAAACCTTTTGTGACTAGTCGAGCCTTATGAATGTGAACATTTCCATCCATATCAATCTTTTTCTTATAGATCCATTTGCACTCAATGGTTTTGACACCATCAAGTGGATCGACCAGGTTCCAAACCTGATTTTCTCTCATGGAATCTATTTCAGATTTCATGGCTCCAAGCCATTTCTCATAGTCTGGGTCCATCATCGCTTCCTCATAAGTCTTAGGCTCACCATTATTCAATAATAATACGTCATGCCCATACCTTGTAGGTAATTGACGCGCCTTTTAGATCTCACGGGGTGGGTGCCTTATCTCTGAGTTCAACAACAATTTGTTCATCCAGTAGAGGTTCAGTAGGAGTTGAAACACTTTCAGATGTTTCCCGAATTTCTTCGAGTTGCACCTTTCTCCCACTGATTCCTTTTGAAAGAAACTCTTTCTCCAAAAAGACACCATTTCGGGCAACAAAAACTTTGTCTTCTTCCCGGTTGTAGAAATAATATCCTTTGGTTTCCCTAGGATATCCTATAAAAAGCATTTATCGATTTGGGTGTGAGCTTATCGGGCGTCAAGCGTTTAACATAGACATCACATCCCCAAATCCTTAGAAAAGACAAACTAGGACCTTTCGGTCCACATCTCATATGGTGTCTTATCTCTTGATTTAGATGGTACCTTATTTAAAATGAAAGCGGCGGTTTCTAGAGCATAACCCCAAAAATATAATGGCGAGATCCGATTGGCTCATCATTGATCGAACCATATCCAACAAGGTCTGTTCGCCACTCGGACACCCCATTCCATTGTGGAGTCTTGGGTGGTGTAAGTCATGAAACAATTCCACATTGTTTCAAATGATTACCAAACTCATGGCTTAAAAACTCACCTCCACGATCAGATCGTAAAGATTTGATTGTCTTGCCAAGTTGATTCTGTACTTCATTTTGGAACTCCTTGAACTTTTCAAAGGATTCCGACTTGTGCCTCATTAAGTAGATATATCCATATCTACTATAATCATCGGTGAAAGTAATGAAATACTGAAAACCACCTCTAGCTGTCGTACTTATTGGTCCACACACATCAGTATGTATGAGTGCCAACTGGTCGGACGCCCTTTCACTCGACCGATGAAAGGTGTCTTGGTCATCTTACCGACTGTGCAAGACTCGCATGTTTCAAATGATTCCAAATCAAATGAGTTTAGAGTTCCATCATTATGGAGCTTTTTCATGCGTTCTCACTTATGTGACCCAAACGACAATGCCAAATAAAAGTGGAATTTATTTCATTAGGTAAAAGCCTTTTCAGTATTAATATTATAGTGATGCATTATCAAGATTTAAAATAAACAACCCATTCAAAACAGTGCATAGCCATAAAACACTTCATTCAAAAATATAGAACAACCATTGTTCTCTATAATGAATTTATAACCCTCTGTCATCAAACATGAGGCGAGAGATAATGTTTCTACTAATGGTGGAACGTAATAACAATTATTTAATTCCATAATAAATCACGAAGGCAAAAGTAGTGGCATAGTCCCGACGGCTAATGCAAACAACCTTTGCTTTATTCCCGACGCGAAGATCCATATCGCCTCTTGCAATCATCCTACTTCTTGTTAGACTCGCATCGAATTGCAAATATGAGCAACCGATCCGGATCAAATACCCATGAGTTAACGTAAGAGTCACAAGAAAAATATCTATAACATTAATACCAGTAGTGGAAGTTTTAGTCCCACCATTCCTTTTCTGATCAGCTAGGTATTTCTTGCAGTTCCTCTTCCAGTGGCCTAGTTCTTTGCAGTAAAAGCATTCATTCTCTTGAGTAAGGCCAGACTTAGTCTTGGGTTTAGGTTTGTCAGTTTGGATCTCATCCGAAACTTTACCCTTGCCCTTTTTCTTGACCCAAGTCTTAGCCTTCTTCTTGAAGCTTATACTCTTTTGCACCATCATCACATGATTGTTGCATTTCTTATCTTGCCCTCTGTTGTCTTAAGCATCATATGCGCTCGGTGAGGTTCTTGTCTAAGCTGTTCATATGGAAGTTCAAAATGAACTGCCATAACTTTCGAGAAGCGAAGCAAGAATCAAATCTGAGCCAATTCTTGGCTAAGTGGAAAACCAAGTTTTTCCAAGCTCGTGTGTAACCAACCATTTTGATTACATGAGGGCTCACCGACCACCCTCGGCTAGCTTACATCCAAACAAGTTCTTTGAGATCTCAAATCTCTCGTTCTTGCTTGTGTCTCAAACATGCCTTTGGCGCTTCGATCATATCGTGAGCCTCTATGTTCTCAAAGCGCTTCAAGGTGCGAGTTCATAGCAGCAAGCATGAGACAACTAACATCAAGGGACTCATCACATGGCTTTTTATAGGCAGTTTTAATAGCAGCAACAGCATTTTCTGTAGGCACTTCTAGAATTGGTTCTTCTAGAACATGTTCCTTTTTATCTTGCTTGAGAACAATTCTCAGGTTGCGGGACCAATCCGCAAAATTTGTTCCATTAAGTTTTTCCCTTTCAAGTATCGAATGCAAAGCAAAACTGGATGTAGGTACAATGAGTTGGTGCCATGATCTACAACAAAAATATATGCAAAACTAAGACATATGTTCATTAAAGTAACTTCTATTAAACAATTTAATAAAGATACTCCCACTAAACACCATATCCCTCTTATGACATTTAATGATTCAAGATCCATAATCATTTAATCAACTAGTGAGCTTTGGCTTCACTGCTAGAAGACTAGTGAAAACGGTAAGCAACCTTTGCTAATCATATCAACTATATGACTCTTGTTGTTGGGCAGCATCTGTATGCTTCGGCACCCAACCTTTATGCCCTAAGGTCCACAACTGTTATGATAACCTTGTTAAGTTAAACCAATGCCAGCGTGTAAGTGTCTGACACAAACCCATCTAGTCAAGGAGAGTTAATGGCACTCTGCTTTGGCAAGACATACCATTAAAATACATGACTTTGGATGGTGCGGCATGTTTGGGAGGCATCAATTTAACTTAATATTAAGTGAGGGAATTTTACTTCTATCATGTTAAAAGCAATTAAAGCAAAATAACATGCATAGAAATAAATGAACAGAATGTAAAGGCATTCACAGACAATCAAATTGCATTGTGATATAGCATGACCCTTCTTCATGGTAATCTCCATCGCCATGCATCCTGCTCACCATGTCTTGAGTGGTGGACTCCTCCAAGCACTTCCACTAAGCCATTATTTCTAATAGCACTAGTAATGAACCACAAGGAGTAAAGAAGCATCACAAGTCGTACACACGCAGTCGTTATACAATTATAGACTGACCTTGGGCTGCAATTAACATGACACGCAAGTCATGAATATTACAAGCATACATGCATCTCATACATGAAACAAAGATGGGTCATACTATTCACATCAATCCTGCAAAAACAAGTTATGCACAAAATCCAATTCTAACGGACGACATGAGCACACACTACCTATAGCGTGCGATACGAATACCAACCGGGCGGTCCCGCTTAGCCGATTAGCGGGCGGGGTTGAAGGGCGGTCTTTCGAAAACTTTTTTCCAAACATGAATCTTATTCACGTGTCCGAGCCTTGGAAATCATCGGGTTAATCAAATTAGCCCTATTCAACCAATCCGATCAATGCCTTGATACGACCACATCTTTGCAAAGATACTCCGATGGCGAATTCGGCCGGTAGGAGTGATATGCAGTCTGGTCGTGGACAAGTGCAATAAATCTTCTGGTCCTTATAGCTCATACCTCCTCGTAAACCCATCTACTACCACCGAGAAACCGATCGATCTTATCGACCAGGGTCTAGGTCATTCCATCTATATGAACAGATCTAGGTTACCAAAATCGACCAGTAATAGACCCAATCTACTACTACCACATATCAAGTATATGCGATCGATCTAGATCAAAAACTACGCAGGATGGCTCTGATACCACTGTTGTGTCACGGGTAGGCTACGATAGCTACAAACAAAAAATCTACCACGCAAACCAGGAAGCCATGCAAGTAGATGATCATAGATCGTTACCACCGACGCGCGTGAAACGGCGGAAGAAGGGTTGGAGCGACTGGTCCAACGAAGGCGCGATCGATGTAGTGGTCGTAGTCGATCGTCAATGTCCAAAGAAGTCGATGCCATGGTCGTAGTCGATCGTCTCCTCCAAAACGTCTGTGGTTCCTTGTGAAGATCGCGGATCGTCCTCAAGCGCAACAATCGTAGTAAGCGCCTCTACGGTATCCACACGTCCAGGAAGGAACAACCGAGCGTCGGTGTGCGGCACCAAATCGCCGCGGTGGAGCTCTCGGAAGATGGCGGCTAGGGTTTCGGTGGTGTTTTCACCCACCTTCCCAATAGCCTCATGCACCTCCTTATATAGTGCTCGTGACGGATCCTATCCGAACATGTTTACGAATCATATTCGTACTGATTTGTTCCAACCCGTTAAGTGTGTGACCCTGTAGGTTCATGTGTAGTTCGGTTGTGACTCGGAAACCGTTTCCGATCACTAGTCGTAGCGGCTCCTAGCAGAACATATGGATTCCCGAATACACACAAATTATATCGGACGAACCTTAATGCAATATGATCTACGACTAGGTCCTCATCACTTACGACTAGGTCCTATCTTTATCTGACCGATTCGTATTTGGTCACGACCATTTCGTAATTGCTTACGACCACTCTGTGACTACGTTCACCGATCTCGACCAGCTTGTATCTGTATCGACCCGATCATGTAGAATCGTCGAACTAAGCGACCTACTACGTGTATACTCCCTTTGCCTCACGATGTCCGGTCGAACTCGGTGAGATGTTGTGTCATCCATGGACTGCTCAATACTTTCTCGATCGAGTGTCGATAACTTTACGTGGTGAACACTTCGACTACTAGTGGCATGGCCATGCACTTTCTTTATCCGATCTGCGAGGGGCCCAGAGACATCTCTCTGTTATGTTAGGAGGGCAAATCCATATCGACCAAATACATTCCTCTCCATGTTTGAGCATACCCAAAGCTACCTTTATAACTACCCGATTCACGGTGTAGCGTTTGGTAACCCCTAAGAGTGCTCTTACACATGTAGGAAACCATGCTGATCTCAGGTCTAAGGATTATACATCATCATTGCTTGAGACCAACTAACGACACATAGATTCATAACAATCTCAATAGTGTCTCAATGTGGGTCTTATCCAACATCATGTTCTCTAACATGTGTCCATATTATCGGTTTGATATCTCCATATCTATGATTTGTGAAACATAGTCATCAACCAATACATATGCTAGTCTATTCATATGTGTCCACATATGTTTACGACCAGGGATCGTGTAAGAATAATTATCGCAGGAATATAGAGTTTCACAACCAAGTCACATACTTGATAATAAATATTAACAATATTATTCTAGGAACAAGATAACACATTATCCAATGTCATGAACATAACGAAATATAATCATCTCTATGATTGCCTCTAGGGCATATTTCCAACAGTAAGTACGTTACATTGCTTAATATTGTAGGTCCGTTACTCATATGTTATGTTAGTACCATAATTTATTTATTTTTTTCCACCATCAGGCAGATGAAGAAGGGCCGCAAGAGTGATGAGTGGCTTCCGACGCAGCAGCCATGGATAATGGCAATCTACCACTGATAGCATTTTCCACGAGGCATGGCCTTACGATGCAGGGACTTATGGCACATACTTGGAGTGGTACGTACGGCACACACGGGCGAGATTGACAGGTGCCCCCCCGGCCGACATGCAGATCCTAGCCACGCTGAATGCTTGGGCTTGGGGCTAGACCCGCACCGTGCAGCACGTCGTGACAATTCGGTACGTTGAGCACGTAGCAGATAAAACACCCTCCCGAATAGGGTTAACTAACAAAATTTTGTTTGTTCGGTAACCATGCAGCTGGACTGTTTGCAGAGCATTATGGAGCACGACCACCAGAAAATCGAGTAGGGTACGAATAACACAATTGAACGGCTTTATGCTGTCATGAAGACTCTTATTGACGATGTTAAGCACGTCGTTCGCAGCATGAGCTGTGGAAGGCCCACCGATGTCGACTTGAGGCATCGGACGGAGTATCGTCGCGTACCCTCGCCCCCTCCATCTTTCCATCCGAGCGAGTCGACCCAACGGTGCAGCGTCGGCGACCAATCGTCCTTGCAGTTGCGACGCAGGGACTCTACGCTGATGCCGTCGTTGTCACGGAGGGACTCTACGCTGATGCCGTCGTCGTCATGGAGGCAGGAAGAGGCCGTTCCAGAGAGCACAAACGTGCAACCTAGAACCGTTGAGGTTATCCCAGATTCTCCCGCCGAGCACCACACTCTCGGACAATTTCAAATGGGCGTCTGACCCCATGGTATCGATCGGCTACGCGTACCCAGCGATTCACCCATAAGCTCGGTGTACCTCGGCGATTCACCCCGCAAGCTCAGCCGAGTTGGTGCCCCTCTGCGGATCCTAATGCTTGGATCACCGAGATGTTCTCGACACCATTCCCCCAGGTGATCCCCCCCAAGTATGATGACACAGCGGGTGAGGAGCCCCGCTATGACCTGCGGCAGAATTCACGGTCACCCGAGAGGCTGACGTTCCCGCAAGAACATATTCGTCAGAGACCAACGGTAGGAACACGACGTGGAAGGCTACTACAGGATCCTATAGCCAAGAGCAGTGAACACCAGCGTGAGCAGTAGTAAGATTAGAAATGCTAGCATGTTGTAACTTGTACTTCAGTTAGTAATTTGTAATCCGAACAGGGTGTGGTAATGGCATTGTAATTGGACACTTCTACTTCGTTACCCATCTCAGTAGAACAATTTTATTCTCATTCATGAAGGAATGCGATGCATGGATAAAGAGTGAACAGTACAATCTCATTACAACATATAATAGAAGAAAGACCGCAAAACTAACTATCTTAACTAATTTCTGAAGCATCTTCTCAACTCTTTCCATCCTTTCATCTAGTCTTTTAAGTCTGTTCTCTTCATTTTGCATTGGTTGGTCAGACGCTCGAGCTACTGGACGAATTGCAGCAACACCACAGGAGTCTTCTTGCAAGGCAGCAATTTGCATTGCAATATCTCCAGGACAGCTTCATCAGCCCACTGCCAAAACCGACATGTTGTGTTCTACAAAAGAATTGCAGCTTCAAATGAAAGTAAGAAAACATGGTATTTGCCATGGAATTCATTCGGGGTGATTTTGCATAAGTTACTGTAAGATTTGAACACTTCATGGACACTTGTAACATCGTACAAAGCAGTGCAGGTTACAACGCAAATCACTACAACACTCACATCACTACAACCAACATGACTCAATACACTAGATAACTTACAGATACTAAGTGGCGCCGGAGGAAGAAGGTCTGTTCGGGCAGTTCCTAAACGAGTGCCCATGAGTCTTGCATAGCCTACACCATATTGGTCTTGGTCGGTCTCCACGTTGGCTCACATTCATGTCGTTGCGGACATGCCTTAACTGATGCCTCCCACGGCCTGGATGCCGTAGTGCTTCATTCGGTGACCACTTCACTACTCCCAGCCATAGGTTCTTGTAGTAGCCTTCCACGCCGTAAGAGTTGAACTCCCCGTTCCAAGTATCATACAGGTGATGTATGTCGTAGTACTCTGACATGTACATGCTACAGGATTGGTAAAATACAGCACATGCAGCATATACGTGGGAGCAAGGCTTGTGCAGGAGTTGAGGCTTATTGCAGGTGCAAACTGCCACATCGCCGATGGTGCAAACATGCTTCTAGTCACCTCTCATGTGGCCGTGAACATACTTGTCCCACAGGTGGATCTCGAACTTTCTCCTTACGCCATCCATTGTGTGAGCTACATGGGATCGAGCCTTGGTAATCTTCTTCTCCATGTAGGCAAGGGTAACATCCGAGTACTGCTTCCTTCGTCCAAATCTTTGCTTGGCCATCATTGCCGATTAATGAAATGTAACCGAAATCTTGGTTCTATGTCTCGTCGACAACAACGGTGATGGGCAGGGCACGGACCCCTTTCAACACACCGTTGTGGACCTCGAACATGTTGGTTGTCATGATGTCGTACCAAGCACCATAGGTGTCGTGAAGAAGGGACCATTTCTCATAGTCGGGGGCATGCATACTCATCCACTCAACGAACTCGCCTTGCGGTGCGCCTGGCCCAGAACCTTTACTTGCACGCTCGGTTTTGACCTCAAGCTCTCGCCACACGGCACGAACTTGTGCTTCTGGTTTTGCAGGCAGAGCTTCTTGAACTTCTTCATGAGGTCCTTGCTCTGAAAGCACGTGTGGAAGTTGGCGGCTAGATGCCGCATGCACCAACATGTGTGCATGTCATTCCATTGGAATGACGGGCTTGTACCGCGTTGCATGGTGTGCAGCGTAGACAACAACCCAGCATGACGGTCGGTTATGATAAACACATTCGGTTGGTCCCTTACAACATGTTGCTTTGTGTTGGCTAGGAACCACAGCCAACTATCAGTGTTCTTATTCTCCACAAATTGCGAAAGCAACTGGCAGCAACTGGTCGTTGCCATCAGCAGCGATAGCGGTGAGAATGGTCCCCTTGTACTTCCCGCAAAGGAATGTATCATCCATAGTCAGGATGGGACGGCAGTGGGAGAAGCCCTGGACTGCCGGACCAAATGCCCAGAAGACTCGATCAAGGATTAGGGAATGTGGGATGTTCGACGGGTGGGGCCTTTCCACCCTGTTGATGCATGTCCCCGGATTAGCATCCGTAATTTGCTTTAGCATTTTTAGGGACTAGGTCATACGCCTCCTTGTAGGTACCGTACAACCCTTCGAGCACCTTCCGCTTCGCCCGCCAGACCTTACTGTAGCTAACGGCATACCCTCTCAGATTCGCTCGTCGACCATCGGGACCTTGGTAAACAGTCAAATCGGCGACAACTACATGGTTTATGATGGTCGCGATGTAGCCCGAGGTCACATTCATATGCATTTGCAATAGCTCCTCAAGCTCACATGTGTGATCCATCACGACTGTGATGCGGCAGGCCGTTCCCGCCCCAGGGAATTTCTACGCACGGACTTTGCTAGGGCAAGAGCTAAGCACGCACTTAACTATGTATGTGTCAGGGTTAGACCTGCAGATAATGGAAGACAGATAATGGTTAGTACGACTTACTGTAGATAGTTCAAGATATAGTAAACAACATCGAAACTCACTTGTAAACTTGGTAAGTTCGACTGGTCTTCACTGCAAAACTAGCGATAACTTGCTTGGTAGTAGTCTTGTGTGGGAAATATTGCCCCATAAGCAGGGTGTCCGCATCGAAGGCCCACAAAGACTCGTGTTCTTGTGGCAGAATAAGGGAAGAGGCCGCTTGCTAATCCAACCGACTTGGAACATAGTTCGTGTCGGTCAAAACAATGCCACCAACGCATCGACGATCCCACCCTCATCGTCGGCTTCATCCTCGCTGGATTGTGAGTCAAAGTCATCCTCATCTTCGGTGGCAGTGCCCTTGGACATGCCATCGATAATCTTATGACAGTCAACACGAGCACCCCGCCATTTATCAACACCTTCATTCGGTTAGAAACTACCAGAATCTCTATCAACTGGAGCTTCCTGCCTAGCGACGTTTGGTGCTCTCGAGACCTCTCCTGTCGTCAACAAGCCGAAGAGGGGGACGAGCGTCGCTGCTCCCTTCAACGGCCCCCCTAGAGGACTGAGCAGGATAAACAAAATGGACATACACCATGGGTCGTCGATAAATCGGACCGTAAGGGTTGCTAATGATCTCCATGTATTGTGCCCACATGGCACTGCTGGTCACCTTCGCTAGGCCCCACAACATCTGCCCGTGTGGTGGGACCGTGGTGACGGTGACCGCCTCTATTACTATCTTGTTCCTGACGACATGCCTATCAAACAATTGTCAAATGCACCGTCGTAGCTCGAGCAAATCCACATCTGCCAGGTTAGGAACGTTTAGCAAGGCATGCTGGCAGCTCGACATATCAGCTCCGTTTGGACCGGCACGCACGTTACCATGGAACACATATAGTGTCTCCATTTCTAACAAAAATAACACAATATTTCAACCAAAACACAGCACAAAAACCATAAATACTTTTCTAAAATGAACTTACCGTTACAACGTTACCATCTCTTAAACTCAGACACAGAAGACTGCAATTTCAAACATGCATCGCATTAGTAACGACCTGAGGCTTGTGAAGAATGAGTATGCGACTGCGCGTTTAAATAGCCAAGCACGGGAGACACAATGTGACGGCGCCCCACAGGGTGCAGGTCACCTACCACACCTAGCAGAGGGGACAGGTCCCTACCACGCCTAGCATAGGGGGTAGGTCCCTACCGCGCCCCACACCGAGGCGACTCTGCGACGTGACCTTGACGGCGACTTTTTGCGCGGAAACGACGCTACATGGCTCCAAGATTCGTCCTACGTAGACAGCGAGTGACTCGACGAGACGCAACGTGACGTGACGATGATGTGACGGTACCCCCTAGAGGATGCAGATCACCTACCGCACATGGCAGAGGGGCAGGCCCCTACCGCGCCTAGCATAGGGGCAGGTCCCTACTGCGCCCCACACCAAGGGCAGCTCTGCACGCGACGTGACCCAACGAAGCAACTTTGCGCGGAAACGACGCTACGCGGCTCCAAGATTCGTCCTACGTAGACAGTGAGTGACTCGACGAGACGCAACGTGACGACGCTCCACACACAGGGTGCAGGTCACCTACCGCACCTAGCACAGGGGGCAGGTCCCTACAGTTTAGGGTTTAGGGTTTAGGCTTTTTGGATCGACTTGACAACCCTGACCTCCTCGGCTTTTCAGGCTCTGCACAATAGGACATGACAACACTCTGCCTCATCAGCTTTTCAGACCGAAAAGATAGGACTCTGCAAAGCAGGACATGACAGCTCCCTGCAAAGTAGGACGTGACGTGACAACACTCTGTCTCGCTAGCAACTTTTCAGAAAGACAACACTCAGCCTCGCAGGCTACTCACATGAAATTAACCGCACCATGCCAACCCTGCGGCTTATAAAAGGAGGTGGATGATATCTGGGAGACAACACTACATAACCAAACCCAACATTACACCAGAGCTTGCTTCACTACGTCGGGATGGACAACATGCAGAAGAAGCAATAGGACGAGATCCGCGAACAAGCAAGGGCTGCTAGGGCGCGGGATGACCAAGCGAGGGCTGCTGCGGCCCGGGTCTGACAAGAGGAGCTTGCCAGGATGGCAGCTCTCCGCAATGACGTCCCCCGTAGCAGCAACCCCTACTAGAATGTTCTAATTGAGCGTTCGCCGCAACACCTGCCAGAGGGGAAGACGCCGCCCCTCTGTTGGTGAAGGGACCCATACAAAGTCTTCAAATCCAAGCAGCGGCTCAGCTTGGGCATGCGTTACTAGGGTTACGCGAACTACTCCTGTGACTATTCTAACTGCCGTTAGGACACGAGCAGCTATCGGCAGCCCGTAAGGACCAGCTACAACGTGTTCCCCTACTATTTTTCTTTCAAAGTACGCACTAACAACCTCTCTTGTTTACCCGTAGTCCCCGAATCCGCTATGTGGCTACCACAAGTGGATCGACCAGGAGATCCACCCACAGACCAGTGACAAATCGACTACGACGAGTGGGATGCCAAAAGGGCACACGAGATCTGGGAGGAGGAGCGCCGCAACGACAAGCACAACGAGCGCATTTGTCGGGAGGAGAAATCTTGTCTTGAGGTGTGCAGGCGTAGGGAGCACGAGGCTCACGAGAAGGAGCGTGAGAAAAAGAGAGAAATGGCGGCCGAGGCCAAGGCAGCCGTCGAGGAGTACAACGTCGAGCTCGGAAGGAAGGGCAAATGGCCCCGGTCCACACACAGTAGGTCGCACCATTCCGTAGTAGTCTCCATGCCTACCCGCCATGTTTTTTTACTATCCCTTAAAGGCATGTATATTTACATAGTTCAGATGCTTATGTCGCAGTGTACCGTAGTAGTAGCGAGGATGACTAAAACAAATAGCCGAACCATCATACCATATGACTACGTGTAACGTGCTTCATCCAAGAACTCTAATGTAGTTCTGGTTCCGTGCCTCCGCTGAGCCATCAAAGCACGCCTATATTGCAAGTATACATCTTCTAGTGGAATCCCAGAAAGAACCATTCGCACCGACATCGAATCCTCTATGTCAGCATAGATAAATGCAACTGTAATGACTACATGAAAAAGAGAGGTGGATCAAACATAAGCACGTGAATGAAAAAAACTAAATTAAAGTACTCTACTTTAACTCCACCCTACGCGTCATGTAATTCACAAATTACACTGTGAAGTCTCTCAAATTTTATTTTGAAATTTCGTCACTTTCAATTTTCGTACTCGTTTTCCAATCGGTTCTCCAAAATAATAGATGTGTTCTGGGCCCCTAGGGCACATATTAGGGTACGTGGTGCGTCCACACAGCTCTATAGTGCCATTTTCGGCTTTGATCGGACAAGAGGGCTATTTGGATTGGTGCCCTAGTGAGCCAAACCAAATTTTGGTAATACCAAAATCTGGGCAATGCCAAAATATGGGCAAAAAAGTAGTTGGCTAGTGTTTGGTTTGGCACCAATATCTAGGCAATGCCAAAATATGAGCAAAAAAAGTAGTTAGCTAGTGTTTGGTTTGGCACCAATATTTGGTATTGCCCTGGAAAATTTGGTAAGATTGATATTAATTGTATGGTTAGATTGATTTATCTGTTTCAAATGATTATATTCGTAAACTGAGTATTCGATTTGCGATCCGTTTGAACCGTTGTGTTCCTCGTCATTTTATCAATAAAACAAGACCCAAGTTGACATATTTTAGGGCAAAAGAAAATTGATGTCATGTGGGACCCACGGACAATACCGACATTAACTAATATGTCCCTATTCACATCCAACGAAATGATGCCACCTAGCAAACTCATAGGCTAGTTGTCCTACCAATTATTTGGTTAGCTTTTTGATCACCCAAACTTTGCCTAGGAATTGAGAAGAAAAAATTGGCTTTACCAAATTTTCGTTGGTAGTACCAAAATTTGGCAACAAACAAATTGTAGCCAAATTTCATAGGTATTACCAATATTTGGCGTGGCCAAATTTTTCAAGGGCATGCCACATTGGAACCAAAACAAACACTGGCAAAATTTTCTGAGTATTACCAAATTTTGGTATGGCTAGTTAGGGTAAAGAACCAAACATGCCTTAGATTTGTTAAAACGCACGTCAACAGTGCCAAAACAGCCAAAACCTCGAGGTCAATCCTTATTCTCGTGGTTTACTGGGTGCAAAATCCCTTTGTAAAAAAATATAGTCCGATTGGTAACCCATGATTTATGTGGGTTAAGCCGTAGTCATATCCTATGCTTGGTTTAAACTATAATTCAAAAATAACTTAGCTACATAAAGAACACAATTACTAGTAAAAAAGGATGAATTTGGGCTCTAGCTTTATGCAGTGGCCTTGGCTAAGATCCGCCCATCCTACAACGGGGCAGTCCTAACCGAAATATAAAAACATTGTTTGTCTTCACATGTTTTTGTAGATTTTACATGTTATGATTATGCAAATTTGACAAATTTAGATACTTATACTCTTAGAGTATACAATATGGTCTAAGACAAAGTATTTATATGATTATATCTTACACGAATGAAATAAACATTATAGCCTTCGATTCGAATAGCTGCTGGGGTGAAGACAATCCTCGTTAGCCTGGCCTGTACCGGGAGAGTAGAGTATGATAGTAACTGTCACCGGCTTACATTGCATGGCAGTTGCTGAGTCTGATCACAACGAAGTCAACCGCAGAAAATCCTAGGAGCCAACCCCACTTCCCCGAATTTGCCGTATTTGAGTCGAAGAATTTGCGTCCGTTGACATTGCTTTTCCTCTCGTCCGGATTAAGTGCTAACCATTCTTTTATAGCTGATGCTAACCCAATTTTCAAGTTAAAAAAATCCGATAGGTTCTTTGGATGATCCCAAATACTCAATCATTTTATGACAATGACGTTAAATTTTTAACACTCACACCTCTAGTTTAGCCCGTTAATTAAGTCTAGTCGTCATGCTTCCGTGTCAAGGCTTCCTAGTAGTACAAGCCGTCGTGTGTACTTGGTAACATGTTTGGTTGTCCCTCGTAATTTATTCCCAAGTTTGGTAAATCCTCTGGTATAATTAGAAGGAAAATTCAGCCTCCAATTTACAGGCCATGTCGTTTGTTTTAGCTCTGTCGTCCGATTTCGCGTCTCTGCTCTTCCCGTCCGTTGGATTCTTTTTTTCGTTTTGCGTGTCTTGCGTTCTTCGCTCGTGCTTGCTTCCCTTTGATTGTAGTGCTGTCGCTGCATACGGGTGTGACTCACAAGCCCGCTCTCACATGGCCCCACATATCTGCGTCAAGGGCGCGGCATACTTACTAGTACTATTACTACTTGTATCGTCACCGTAGCATGCTTTGTACTGGATGCTGCACGATTAATAAATGCATTTCCAAATTTGGCAGGCATAGAATCCTATTGGAGGGAGCACCATGCCTGCATCATCAGATATTTTCGGTACTTGAGATGCAAGGATATTTGTAGCTCTACAGATTCTCTAGGATGAAAGCTCAATGAGAATGTCTTGGCTCCCATCAATTGATTACCAATGCTTCATGTCATAAAGCAAATACGTGCCAATTTTGGGGGCCCGAAAATGGAACCAATTAATTTGGCTGGTTAATATCACCCCAAAACTAGTTAAAAAGCGATTCTAACTCTATTTTTTTCTCGAGACTCCACCTCTATTACCAATCCCAAATATTGGTCATCTACAAACAATTGTCGAATCCTGATGGTCGTGACAAAAAAAAGTGTACGGTGTACCTAATTAAGTCACTACTACTGCAATAGGAACCCTAGCCGCCAGGGAAAGCAAGGCTGTCGATCCACCGTCGGCCCCTCTTCCCTCTTCTCCAGCATTCTCACCGGTGTCGAGTGGGTGGGAGACCCGTTGATTTTCAGAAATAATCTTCTCTGTAGTTTCTTCTTTTTTTACTAGATCAAGTTGTTCTAGTTTGCTCTTCTATGGCGAATTCTTAGCTCAATTTTCTTTACCCACGATGGGTTTTATTGGACCGACTCACCTGTGGTGATGCCTATGCCGGAGGTCGAAGCCGGGCCGAGTTGGGTATAAATAAAACTTATCTAATCTTCTGTAATTTTCTTTGGACGAACAATAATGCAACTAAGGCGTAGGTCCTACGTATATATCAATGAAGATCATTGACAATCTACTAGTTCCGGCTGATGTGATCATCGACAATGATGTTGAAAGATCCAGATTATGTGGCGAGGAAGATAAAGAAGTCCAGCACAATCATCAACTCAAGGACTTGATGGTGATATATTGTCCATCAAGAAACTTCAATGTAAGAGTGTTTGTGTACTTTATTCATGATTTATTAATATAAATTGGAGGGTCTTTCTAAAAAAAGTCGCTACTACTGTATATAAATGAACACAATTATTCAGAAGATCTTTTTTCAATTTAGAAGTATACGTATTTGGCCTGGGCACTTGAACTTTGGTTTGGGTGCGACAGCCAATCTAGATAATCACAGACTAGCAATGCAAGATTCTCACATATGGTTTGTACAAAACCCAATATCCAATAAAATTAGATGTCACTAGTGTCATGGCCACGCTTTGCCGCGGGCTAAACTAAAAAATCGGCCCTTTGACACACTAAAGTTGTAAAACCAGACAACTTACCCCCTCCGGCTGTTTCATGCGGTGGTATTGCTGATGTGGCGTCCAAGTAGCCCGGTTTCACCAGGAGAGGAGTTGATGTGGCGTCCGAGTGGTGCCTTCTCTGTTTCTTCTCTTCCTCATCTCCTTCCTCTCTCCATTTCTCCATTTTTATCCCACTGGAGCTTTGCTCCCTGGCCGCATCTCCTTCGGGCGCCACCGCCGGTAGGCTCCACTGGCGCTGCCGCCGTCGCTTGCGCCTGCGTTGCCTTCGGCTCACTCCTCCCTGGCTTGCTCCCGGAATCTCTCACTCACACGCACGCGCACATGCACAGAGAGGAGGAGAGAGTTGAGAGAGAGCTCTGGGGCACATGCACGTGTGACTCTTGACGACTCCACTGGGCTGCTCCGCAAGGCCACCGATGCCGCAGAGACCCTCTTCGCTGACGCGCTCGCCCTCTGGGTCCTTCGCGCCGCTCCCGGAGGTCACCGTCGATTCCGTCGTGAGGCTTGTCGCAAGGGTCTTCGCCAACCCACTCGCCAGGGCCGTCGACGCCGCCGCGGTCCTCGTCGCCAACGTGTCCGACGCACTGCTCCTACGGGCCCCTATGCGAGGTTGAGCTCCTCATCGGCACCCACATTGAGAGCGGCCATCGCTTCGCCGGCTCTGGCCCACATTGAGAGCGACCACTTGGAGAGCGGCGCGACGGTGGGGAACCCTACAGGGATGAACAGACATAGAGACTTGCTGAGTTACTACTTGCGACTGCGCACGTGCTCGTCGGAGTCGATCGGAATCCGGAGATGGAGGCGCTAGGCATGGCTATCCATGATCGCCTAGACCCCCCCAAGAGCTCGTCCACGACGGCGCGGCGCATCCCGCGCAGCGCCTCTAGCGCCAGGTCGACCTCGTCGATGACTTCGCACACGATCTCCTCGGCCTCTATGTAACATCCCAAATGTATAATTAGGGTTAATCAAGTATAATTATATGTGTAGAAATTAAAACTTTTTCTCACATCTTGAAAAACCCTAAAATCTTATGTAATTATTGTCCAAGAGTTGTGTAATTCAAAAACACAAAGCTCTTGTTGACCAAAAATCAAACTCATTCTCCAATTATCTTAAATCTTGTGTCAAACATTTGGAATATATTTTTCCTTGGTCCCAAAAACTGATATGGGACCCCTTCTGAAAAATATCATGAGTTATAGCACTTGTTGATAAACTTTGGAGGCAAAATGAATCGTTAAACAACCTTAATAAATTTCCTGAGAAAAATGCATTGCATAATAACCTCTGGAAATTTTATTACAGGTTCATCTTAATGTCAGTAAGCTCCAGTTAAAATTTCATCAAATTTGGAGTTCATTTGCTAGCCCAAACAATTTGGCAAAGTCTCAGCTGTAGAAACAAAATTTAAAACCACCTTGACTGTTCCTTGGGCTAGCCATGTTCAAAGTGGTCCAGCCCAACCATGTCTGCACCTCGGCGAGACCTCATCTCCACCTTGATCAGTCGTGGTCTGTTGGATCTACATCCAACCGCCACGACCTCCTCTCAGGTCAACCTTGCTTAGGACCTCCCCACCTCCCCACGTTACCTGGCCGTAAGACCTCTCTTTGCATTTAGTTGAGGTCGTAGCCATTGGATTTACATCCAATAGCCACGACCTCCTCCTCAAACGTTCTCGATTAAGACCTCCCCACCTCATCAGGTCACAGCCGCTGGATCAAAGATCCACGGTCATGACCTCCCTGTGCGTTAAATCCCAAAGACCTCGCTTTGTTGAGGTCTTGGCCCTTGGATTAAGATCCAGCCTACCGACCTCCCATGGTTATCCAACCTCAAAAAACCACCTTCCACCTTGGCGAGGTCATCATTTGTTGGTTACATCCAACCGCCTCCCGACCTCCTTTGTACTCACTTGAGGTCGTGGCCGTTGGATTTACATCCAAAGGCCACGACCTCCTCTGAAAAATATTACAAGAAGGTCCTCCGCCTTGATGAGGTCCATGCCCTTGGATTTGCATCCAAAGGCCATGACCTCCCCTCGATCTCTTATGTTGGCGTGCGATTAAGTCCCAAGCGGAGGTCCGCGCGTTGGATGGAGATCAACGCTTTGGACCTCTGTCCATTTCCTCACGTGCGTTTTCACGTTAAGGAGATCGGAGGCCACGACCTCCTCACCTTGATCGTGTGGTGGGACCTCCTCCCGGCCACTTAAAACATCTTGGTTCAAAATAGGATCCGATGGTTAGGACCTCTCCGGTCTTATCCAACGGCCATAAAGTCCTCCCTGTTCTTCTCCTTCCTCGGCGCGGGCAAACTCGGCGGCGCAATTAATGCGTGTCGACCTTGGGGTACACTTCATGACTCTTTCTTGACCGCATTTAATGCGGTCGACTTTTAGCCTCTCAAGTCAAGCCCGAGCCTGCCCTGTCGTCCCCATGTCTTGTCCACCTCATGGACCGGCCCGTGGGCTAAGCTCACCATGGAGCTTAGCCCCACTCATCACCTTCAATCAGGTTATAAAGTACCCTTGGAAGCCTCCCTTGGCTTCCTTTGCACCTAATTGACCTCGGCCTTGCACTTTGTGCGTGGTGAGCTCCTCCTCCACTAACACTCACTCACCTCACTAGTGGTGCCATTGTTGATGTCCTTGGAGCTTCTCGGTAGCTCAAGGGTTCGATGGCTCCCTCTTCCACCCTCGTTCATTTTGTGCTCCCCAAACCTCTGAAGTTAACCCTAACTTAGTTTGTTTGGGCGCTTTTGAGAGGAGGACAAAGTCGGGCTTGAAGTCGGAGCTTTGGTAGTGGAGCCCTGTCTTCCCCAACTCCGCCACCACCTCCACGACCTCCCGGCACCTTAGGACCACCGGTAAACCCCCGTTAGTCCTGTAGATCTTTGCACCCTTATGAATGATCTCGCGGAGCTTTTCTTGCACAAGCTTGATTGTTGCGCTGAGCTCGTTTTTGCATTTTCAGTATTGTGGCCGTGCGGGGCGTATTGGTCCTCTCCGGCTCGCCGGCGTTCAAGGCCGTCATTGCCGTTGAGAGGTCCGTTGGTGCGCATGGTTATTGCGAACCGCGGTACCATTGGATCTCGCCGGCAAGCTCTACATCGCCGGCGAGATCACTTCTTCACGCTCGGGATTTTGTCGGATGTCGGCGTGTCATTGTCATTTTAGGACATAACCGCCGTTTAAATGCCCAATCATCGCAATCCTAGGCGTCTTAACCGCCATTAACCTGTCCCCTTTGCGCGCATTAAAACCCTCGCGCGGACCTCCTCGTGGTCCATGCGCATTAATGCCTGTCCAAACATGTGCGTCGCGAGAGCTGGGATGTCGGACCTCCTCAGGAGATCTGGGCGTCCAAGACCTCCTTGGCGCAATCTTAGCCGTCGAGACCTCCTGGAGGTGCAGGACGTTGAGGACCTCCTCAGGGACCTCCTCGAGGTCATCTCCCGTTGAGGACCTCCCTTTAGATCTGGTCCGTTCCGGACCTCCCTTCCTGTTGTGGTCCGTTGGATCTCCCATCTACGGCCACGACCTCCCTCACCTCGCGCATGTGCGTGGTTAGGAGGTCGAGACCTCTGGACCTCCCATGTGCGTGTGTGTTGTTCTCTTGGGAGGTCTCGAGCCGTTAGATCTGTGATCTGTGGCTCACGACCTCCCATGTCTTTGTGAGTGTTGAAATGCCAAGAAAGTCTTAATAATAAGCAGAATAAGGTATAAACTTTAAAATTTCATATCTTTTTCTTCTTAAATCCAAATGAGGTCATTCAAGTTGTGTTAGCTCTATCTTGAACTTGACTTTAATCTAAAAATGATTATAAGTTGAGTTCAGCTCCAGAGCACGATTAGCCACTAGATTTTAAAACTCCTTTTAAATATACATTCAAATTAATGCTTAGCTTGTAAAATTCTAACTCTTTGCTCTGTAGGTTGTTTTTGAGTGAGACCAACTTTGTTGGTTTCCTCTATTAATGAACTCACTAAGAAAATTAGTTTTGAGCATGTTGCTGTTAGAAAAATGAGGACTTGTGTATTATAATTTTGTTCAAGTTCTTGTTTTTGAAAAATTATAGAAAGTGCATAATAGCTCCAAATGAGATGAACTCAATTGTGTTATTCATCTCATGAGGTGCTGGTTTTGCAGTAAAAATTTCAGCCTCACCACTGTTCTAGAAAATGTTGCCTCATAATTAAATTAGTAAATAGTGCAGTTTGGTATTTTTAGGGTGAGCAGAATTGTTTTGCTCATATCTTTTGCATTAAGAATCCAAATCCATTGGTTCTTATTGAAAAATCTCCTAAAAATCACCCTCTTGCTGCTGTAGAAATTTCAAAGTATTTGGAGTTCTTTTGCTGTGTTGTCTTTGTTGTCTTTAAATCGTTCTTATCGGTTCTTTATCGCTTTTCCGTTAGGTTTCGACATTTGTGGTGATCCCAAAGTGACCCTCCGCAACAAAGTGACCAGCAACAAGGCAAGCAGTTTGACCATCTCCCATCATGTCCCATTACTTTAAAGCTTACTACTTTGTTTTACTTCTATGTATGCATGCTACTTTGTGTTAAATGTCGCTAGCTTTCCTATAGTTGCATAATCTGTAGGAATTGTTATCCTCTACTACCAATGAGCCTAGGTTATTATTGTGGTTTGAGCTCGTTGGATGAGCTCTTATCACTTAGTAGTTGCGTTTCAAACTGCTTAGACATGCTTAGCTATCGGTAGTAATGGCGATCATCGACATAGTCGATGGTCTTGATCACACAAGTATAATTATTCCTCCTATATGTCCAGCACTTGTGCTTTGATTAATTGTAAAATCAAAAACTGAAAATAAAATGTCGATTTAGACTTGGGCATATTGGATGGATGGTGCGGTTTTGGAATGTGGTGGTATGCGGGTCCCTAAGGACCGAGTACTTGGGTCACTAAGCCAAGCGCTTTTAGCGTGCTAACCACACGAGGGGATATGGGACCTCTCTTGACTAAGTACTTTGGGAGGTGTTAATTATGAGCTGGTTGGTGGGTATGTTTTAATAAAATCGTGTGTGTGGTGTTGGGAGGGAGCATTGGCGGACCGGTTAGGTCTGTCTAATGTGTCTTGTCCCCGTGGGTTCGGCTCGTAATTAGCATCGTCCATTGGAAATGTCTCGTAGGACTTAGCGTGCAAGCACACCAAAGGTAGTGTGCCTAAAGGAAAGGCGATGCAGGCGTGTGGGTACATTGGTACACCCTGCAGGATAAAACTATTCAATAGCCTCGTCCTAGGTTATGGACATGCTTGGTAAGGTCGTTCAAGACTAGTCTCAACCTTTTAATTAAAACTTGATGGGTTGGTATGAGCAGGGAGTTCATGCTATTGTTGTGGTGACTAAGGGTTAGTCACTTCGAGTGTTTGTTCTTGTTGTTGTTATTATGTTATTATCGCGTTGTATTTCAACAATTAAAAATGCTTTATCAAATTGCCTTCAATCTATTATGTTATTGCAAATGAAACTTGCTTTGTGCTAAAATGAGTCCAAAGCCTCATCCACTTAAATAAAGCTTGCAGGTAGCTAAATTATAGTTCTGTTATCTTACGTCGGTCTTGCGAGTACAATAAACAAGTTATTGTACTCATTTGCTTTGCTTAACAAATTTGTTGCGAGAGGGCGGAGGTGAGCTCCAAGAGCCTTACTTACCCACGTGTTGCGCTTTCTTGACGACTAGCTTGGCGGTCGGTCGAGATGCCTAGGGTTAAGGCACACCGATTGGCTTTGTGTTATAGCCATCTTTATGGCACTTTTGCTTCATTGTTATCTTTTTATTTGTTGCTATTTGGCCTAAGGGCCTCTCTTTTGTAATAGCTATTCCATTTTAATATTAACTTCTGGTTTGTTGCTTATGTACTATGTGTTGTATGGAATTGATATACTCTTTTGTTGTGAGGTATGTATACTGCATTCTGGGGAGTATACATTTCTCGAGACCGGGTTTATTTGGTTGATAATACTAGGGTCAATTGGATGACTAAGTATTATGAGCCTAATAAACATCGGGGTCTCACACTCTAACACGCGATCTCGGAGCCGCAACGACTGGAAGGCCTGCGTGGCCTCCTTGGCCTCCGTCGTGGCGCGCAGCCTTAGGTGCGCCTCATTCCCCTCGCTCATGGCATCGACGTGGTGGTGCCTCCACCTCCGCCACAGCGCGTCGCCCGGCTCCACACGCAAGGGTCGAGAGTAACCATGGCGCGGGCCAAGCCGGAGCAGAGCGAGGAGCCGAGCCGGGGGAGGCCTGGGGGTAGCGGCGCCAGCGTGCCGGCGGCTGTGCATGGCGTCGGGCCAATCAAGAGAAGGGGGAGGCGCCATGGAGGAAGGGGAGAGGAAGGAAGCAAATGGGAATGGAGGCGTCATGAGGGAAGCTTCGGCCAGGGAGCATGGAGAGAGAAGAGCTCACTTACAGGTGGGTCCAAACGCCAAAGAAGCCAGCTCACCTAGCCGATCTGGCGAAACTGGGCTACTTGAATGCCACATCAGCAATACCACCGCACGAAACAGCCGGAGGGGGTAGGTTGCCCGGTTTTGCAACTTTAGGGTGTCAAAGGACCGATTTTTTAGTTTAGGGGGTTAGGTGTCTGCATGTCGATACTTGAGGGGGGGTAGAATGGACTTCTTCCTAATTAATAATATATGATGCAATCGTGTGCATTTGTAAGTACTATTTTATATTCTGGCCATGTATTTTCTTATTTTCTTACATCTATTTATTTGGACACATCAACAAAAAAATTCGCTGGGTCTTACGTAAAAATATTAATTAGTTAAGAATTCGATAGTGATAATGCCGTAGTATTTCATTAAAGAATTTTTTTATTAATTAATCTTTTTATTAATTTTATTTTAAAGTTAACCCCCGGCGCACTTTATTTCCAATTCTGACCCCTTTGGTCACGCCACCACCCATGGCGTGACAAAACAACGCTGTCACGCTAGCCCGTATCTGGGGCAAGCTCTTGTCATGCCACCACTCATGGCGTGACAGTGTTGTTTGGTCACGCCAAGACCAGTGGCGTGACCTATTTTGGAGACTTATCCCGTGGCGTGACAGCATTGTTTTGTCACGCCATGGGTAGTGGCGTGACCAAAGGGGTCAGATTTGGAAATAAAGTGCGCCGGGAGTTAACTTTAAAATAAAAACTAAAAAAAGGTTAAATAATAAAAAAAAGTTCTTCATTAAATTGGTTGTATCTTACAATTTCTTTGTACTGGCTTCATAAATCGATAAAGTTTATGTAGTATGCCATAAAAAGTTTGAGCAATAGATAACAGATAAGGCTAAAACATGATATGAGATATCTTCCACGTACATTTAATATGGTCAACAACTCTGGTGGAATACATTACAAACGTATAATAAGTCCATTTTACCCCTCAAACTTTTCAAAAAGTCCACTTACCCTTCTGAACTTCAAAACCAGTTTTTACCCCCTAATCTTTCAAAACCGGTTTAAAATACACCTTGAGGTGGTTTGGCGGGGTTGTTTTGCCCACATGGCTGCCACTTTACCGATTTTGTCACATTGGTAGTCCACATTCTCTAGTCACACACTTTTATACACAGATTCAACCACAATATCCATCAAATCACTCTCAAAGTCAACACAACCATTGGGTTTAGCCACATGAGATATTGGCCCTTCATGCCTCTCTGTCCCTCTTACTCCACACCCAAGCAGGTCCTTTGCCTATGGCCCTCGCCGGTGTCGTCCTACAGCCTTCGCATCCAACTCAGTCTCCAACCGACGCTCCTCAAGTCCTCACCACCACTAAGTAGAACTAACGCCTTGGGTGAAAAGGCTAGCTGGGAAGGTGTAACACCCCAGCCCAACTTGAGCCTGGAATGCTACTAATCTAACACTGTAACCATTTAAAACTAAGATATCTTACAGAATTTCGGCAGAACCTCCTTTGTATAGTTAACTATACCGGAGGTCCCAACAGTTAATTATAACATAATTAACTAATCTAGCATCCAGCTTAATCAAGAGACATCCAAAATTATGCTAATCATCACTATATCATCCATAGCATGCTAAACAACTAAAGTATAATCCAAAGAGCATCCATAATCCTCTAATCAACTCTATTACAATTTAACCCAAGCAAAAGGAGTAATCATAAATAGTTTGTTAAACGGATTACTCAAAAATTAAATCAATAATCCATTCAACTCAATGTGAATGATTTGTGCCATTGTGCAACCACTCTAAGTTTTATTCCCTCCCATGCATGCCGTTCTTGCAAAGGGTACCTAAAAACCACAACAACAGCAAGAGTGAGTCACAAGACTCAGCAAGTACAATAACTGGCAATAATAACATAAACAATTATAATCACCACAAATCTTCATATCAAACATGTCATAAGCTCATGCCATGCAAGATGCTCAAATGCACTTTTTCTTTCTCTTTCTCTTTTGCATTTTACCGGTAATGCAAAGCATGCATCCATCGATGCATGCCCATGCCTGTGCCATCTAACACAGGGACCAATTACCCATACTCCACAAGTATGAGGACCTAAGCTCACACTCCGCGAGTGTGGGGACCATAAGCCCGTCATATTCATGACGGGGACCTCAACAAAAAGAATGCTTGGTCACTACGTGACCAATTCTTCAATAGATTAGCATGATGCATATGAACAAATCTTAAATCATCATAATCATGCATTCTCAGCAACATCACATACGAATGAACTTATTCGTACTTCTGTCATTCATGCTCATAGTCATTCATAGCTTTAATAAACATGACCATTGACATCTATAACACTCTAGCATCCATGAATATCACATATACTCACCATACAAGCAAACAAGTTCATTCACTCAAAATAAATCTAGCAAACAAGTACTTGCCTTAACCGTGTGAGAACGGAGGACGTGAAGAGGGTGCTGCCCCCGGAAATAATCCCCCACCTGAACATATTTAATAAGCAAGCTAAGACAATAACACTAGACAAAACAAAACTAGAAGCAATTACGAAATCGCTACGCTCTCTAATGCAACCCAACTCCCAAAATCTTAATCGGTCGACTATTCCCTTAACGGATAGTCACATTCTAAAATCCATAAATTTTTGATCCGAGATCCAAATGACATGTTCTTAGACTTTCTAGAAAGCTTATCAAATTCTCCACCTAAACCTATTTGGTGAGCCGTCCAGATTCGGCCATCTATTACCCTTACCAAACTGATTAATAGAGCAATATTTCACGTCAGGGTTTCTGGACAGTGACCTTAAAACCATCATAACTTTTAGTGTATAAATCCAAATTTCATGATCTTTAGCTTTCTGGAAATCTAAGACAATTATCTACATTTTTGGTTATAGTGAGATCTCCTAACAATTCCATTAACTATTTGCTACGGTTCAATTACCATTATCTGTCAGAAATACAACAGAATTGCAGAATAGCAGCGCTAAACAATTCATAAAATTTGAACCGCTCGTCCAAACGACGTGATCTAGCCCTCTACGGAAAGGTATCGATGTTCCCTACAATTCTCTAGTAAACGTCCATGACAGATTCTGCTCTTAACCCTATCAAAAACGTCGGTCAACCCTCTCTGCCCTAACAGATCAAAATACCAACATTGAAATAAAATGCGAATTCGCTACTAACCAGTGGGGATCGAGTTTACCCTTGATGAACCGCTGCTGAACGTGATGAACACCAACTCCCGGCCACGATCTCTCCCTTCCCTCTCTTCTATTCCTTTCTTCTTCTTCTTCTTTCCTCTCCTTCCTTTCTCCTCTTGGCATAGCAGTATGGGAAGATTGCTACAGTACCCTAGGCCGCTACAGTACCAGGGCGGAGGTACTGTAGTAGTGCTAGGGTTTTATCTCCCCCTCCCTCTTAAGTTGGGCTCCCCACTTGGGCTATGGGCCGACGGCCCACTACTCTCCTCAACTCACTAAATTCTGAAATTTCACTCTTAAATACCTCTTCTAGCCCCTCAATTATTTATTTAATTAAATGGGGTATTACATTCTACCCCCCTTAAACAGAATTCGACCCCGAATTCTACTCACCGCTCTACTCGAAAAGAACAACCACAATAGAAATTAGTCGCAAGTAACATGTACCCGACGCGAAAAATTCTGAATATAGCTCGTGTGTGCGGGACTCCAACTCCCAAGTCGCTTTCCTCTCGGACTTATGAGACCACATCACTTTGATGGATTCTAACATCTTACACCACAACGCTCGTCTTGATCTTATCAGGTAAACTCAACGGACGGAACTCAAACGTAAGGTTTTACTCGTGGTTCATTGTCCCTAACGAAATCTCACACTCCAGACTCTCAAATACTCTCTCGACACTAGGTCATACAAAACGTTGTGTACCCTGTGCATGGACTCGAGACGGTCCTAGCAAAATGCTAGCTTCCAAGATCAAACCAATGTACCTTGGACTAACTTTCCCTGTGGTACCAATCCAGACACTCTGCACGTAACATATGGAACTCTGGTTCCAACTCTCAATCGACCTATTTATCTTAACAACGAGCATCTCCTTTAACCAGGGACACACGAACAAACTTGTTTTAAACAAACTGTTTATAATCAGAACCCAACTGAAAATAAAGGGTTCACAATGCAACCCACTCATAACCAACTTCCCTCCAAAAGACTCCAATCCAAAATCAAAAGATTCATCATGAAAACTTTTCCACTTTCCAAGTAGGCAATTAGAGAAAAACACCATATAAGACCAAAACAATAATTTTCCTTTATTCTTTCTAAACCGATAAGAACCACACATGCCAATCATAAAGTCAAACTCAATTTGCGAAAGACATCCGTCATAAACACATAACTCAAACAAGAATCAAGAGAGTGTTTCACTACTCGAGGAAACATTCTTTTCTCAATTTCTCTTTTAGGAATAAAATTTCTCTCAAATTATGGAATTCTAATTCATCGCATATCACACTAACTCATTTCTCTTAAATTAGCAACCTCAACGCTATGCTCAAACCGAATTCACCATCCACACTTTTGTAGAGAGACTCTAATGACTTCCACAAAAACATACTCTATCCAACTCCTATACTGACGGAATTACTTTGACAGATGACTTCCAAATGCTTCCCAAAATGGATCTTCACATGTAATCACGTCACCTCAATCCTATAAGAATGAACAACTTAGAATTCACATCACACATTCTCATGTACTTCATCAAAAGAGTTCTATCAATGAATATCCCACTGTTCGAAATCCACCCTTACTGTACTTCTTCTACACATTATCATTGGGCGATCAAAATTCTAGCATAAAAAATGCAAAGCCCAAAAATTAACCTCCAAGACTCCTACATCGAACATCTCATATAAAAGACAGGGAAATCCTCAGATTAAATCCCTAAAATTCCCACAATCCAAACATACTCACTCCTTAACATCAACATGGAAACATTTTTAGGACCAAATTACCTTTAGAGAGATTTTAACTCTCAGAGGGTTACTCATTAAGGCCAAGTTATACCTGACATTAACTCAACATTTTCTACCATCCCAATAGTTGTCTTAACGATTAGATTTCTTCACAATTCTTCTACACAATCGTGTAAGGTACCCAATCGTGGTACTCTAATAAACTAACCAAGATTTTTCATACTTTCGATAATCCTAATGTTCCATCCAATATGAACAAAAGATCTTGGACCACAAATCACTGTAGATTCTACTAGTTGTATCAATGCAATCAGTTTAGCTCCAGAGAACGACATTCTATTTAAATCAAATCCTCTCCAAGGAGTATTCCACGCAATTAGTTTATCACCCAATGCGTCTCAAACAACTCGACACCCCAAGTCTCACAAAGTCATTCACTTGATCACCACCAACTAGTTGCCACTAAACACTCTATAAGGTTTTATAAAACAAATCGATTATCCCTTTCTCAAAAGAAGAGGCGATAACAATAATTTTCAGCACACAAGAAACATTTACCATTTGCAGTACACAAGACCAAGAGAGATGGTCAAATAGTAATGATCTCAAAAGGCAAAAGATGACACCACAGTTAAGGGCACAAGTCCCACAAGAAGAGAATACCAAACCTCAATCAATAAGAATAAAATATTGCGTTTGAATCTTGAGAAGCTCTTATGAAGCCAAACAACCAGGTTAAGCACGCTTCAACAAGCCACAAACTACAAAACTTGAGTCCACCCTCAAATACTTCTACTGCACTCTTTCTTTTAACAAAGAAAACAATCTCTTTGATTATAACTTCACTTTGCCATCTCAAACAAAAGAGCCTTTAAGATCAAATCACATGAATCACTCAAGAACCAAATAGAACTTTCCAACACGTCTCTTTGTTCAACAAATTTCAGCTACCAGATAATTCATGAACTACCAAAGGTCATGAATGCAAAACTCCAAACTTTCATGTCACCGATATAATGAAAGGCGACCAAATTACTTTATTTCTAAAAGAATCATCACCATACCCACAAGTCACAATCCCTTGCAGACAATCTTACTAACTTCAAGAACAATATCCTCTTAGCACGAATCTTTATCGTCAACTCTTCCATATAAAGCCCCCAAGGTTCACCAAATTGTTCCATACTACTTATTTTTTTATCCCATCTTCAAATTGAGAGTATACCAAACCATACAACCTCACTACAACAACCACTTTATTTTAGAAGGAATCTACTACACAATTGAAAAGGTCCTACCAAAATCCTTTCATCTAGGACACGATATCATCCGACGATTCCACAATCATGTGGGTATAAGCCACCTATTAAATCATATTAGTTCAACTCTTAGTGATGCTCAACATCGAAATTCAACACACAACAATTGTATTCCAACCAGGTTGTTATCAACTGGCCTCATTATGAAGTCTAGTTGCTACTTACTTTCATTTCCATGTCACATGGATATTTACATACACATATTCAACTATTCCTCCTCATGTTTAGATTTGAGCAAAATCACACTAAAATTCAAGAATCGAAATATTCCATCGATCAAAAGTCTCAACAACCCTACAACCAAATTCATCCCATCATTCTATATAGAAGAACTATCCAGTACTCCTCCCATAAATTCTAGATCCACCGATATTCAATCCCTTCAACCTTTTGTGCACAATTCCGATAATTAATCATACTAAGGATTATGTAAATCTAGCAACCATAAATGATCATCTAGTATCTACAGAAAAGATAACCCCACGAATAATATCTATTAAGGCAATAACTTAGCATCTCCTCCAGTTTCCCTTTCCACACATTTAGACTAATCTATTGGGACCAATTAATCCAACAAGTTTAGCAAACTAAGCAATTTTAATGACTAGACCAGTTCATCAATGTTACATACTTCTTAATAACTCTATTGATTCCAATTAGGTATAGCCATACTCATAAACATAATTCATCAAGAACTACTAGAAGACAACATCAAATTAATCAACTACACTTCCAAAGATGTCAGTTGAAATTAATTATGCCCCACGCAAAAGTCTCATCTTGATATTTCATACCTTATCAATGAATCTATATGATCACCATCTCCCACTTAAACACGTCAAGACACCACAAAGAGTTTCAATACTCTCTTTTAGAAAAGAAATAGATGAAACTTCAACACTCGAAATAATCCAAAAGGAATACATAGAACCCAAAGCTTTCACATGCTAACAAATTTGCAACAGAAACATTCATTATCCAAAATATCAAACGAGTAATTGAGTCATGTTCTCCAATAGGAAAGATGGAATAACCTTTCTAAAAAACTCACCCTCAATACATAAATATGGTACTCGAGGTAGCTACTTCCCTATTCCCATACCACGTACGGTGGTGTAACCTAGCAAAGCCTAGGGCCACAACCACGGCCTCAAACTCTCAATATCAACTATCATCACACATAACCAATATAATCAATTATGAGTATACAAGATCATATCGTATCATAGATTAACAATACAACATAATGAAAATAGAAATGCAATGCTTAGCCCATTCCCATCCTACTGTGCACTAGTGTGTCAAATTTTAAGTTGATTAGCCATTAGCAAATTTTAACTAATCTATTCGTCACGGACCAAAAGCCCGCTCTGATACCAACTATAACACCCCAGCCCAACTTGAGCCTGGAATGCTACTAATCTAACACTGTAACAATTTAAAACTAAGATATCTTACAGAATTTCGGCAGAACCTCCTTTGTATAGATAACTATACTGGAGGTCCCAACAGTTAATTCCTTTGTATAGATAACTATACTGGAGGTCCCAACAGTTAATTATAACATAATTAATTAATCCAGCATCCAGCTTAATCAAGAGACATCCAAAATTATGCTAATCATCACTATATCATCCATAGCATGCTAAACAACTAAAGTATAATCCAAAGAGCATCCATAATCCTCTAATCAACTCTATTACAATTTAACCCAAGCAAAAGGAGTAATCATAAATAGTTTGTTAAACGGATTATTCAAAAATTAAATCAATAATCCATTCAACTCAATGTGAATGATTTGTGCCATTGTGCAACCACTCTATGTTTTATTCCCTCCCATGCATGCCGTTCTTGCAAAGGGTACCTAAAACCACAACAACGAAGAAGAGTGAGTCACAAGACTCAAAGAAGTACAATAACGGCAACAATAACATAAAAAATTATAATCACCACAAATCTTCATATCAAACATGTCATAAGCTCATGCCATGCAAGATGCTCAAATGCACTTTCTCTTTCTCTTTTGCATTTTACCGGTAATGCAAAGCATGCATCCATCGATGCATGCCCATGCCTGTGCCATCTAACACAGGGACCAATTACCCATACTCCACAAGTATGAGGACCTAAGCTCACACTCCGCGAGTGTGGGGACCATAAGCCCGTCATATTCATGACGGGGACCTCAACAAAAAGAATGCTTGGTCACTACGTGACCAATTCTTCAATAGATTAGCATGATGCATATGAACAAATCTTAAATCATCATAATCATGCATTCTCAGCAACATCACATATGAATGAACTTATTCGTACTTCTGTCATTCATGCTCATAGTCATTCATAGCTTTAATAAACATGACCATTGACATCTATAACACTCTAGCATCCATGAATATCACATATACTCACCATACAAGCAAACAAGTTCATTCACTCAAAATAAATCTAGGAAACAAGTACTTGCCTTAACCGTGTGAGAATGGAGGACGTGAAGAGGGTGCTGCCCTAGGAAATATTCCCCCACCTGAACATATTTAATAAGCAAGCTAAGACAATAACACTAGACAAAACAAAACTAGAAGCAATTACGAAATCGCTACGCTCTCTAATGCAACCCAACTCCCAAAATCTTAATCGGTCGACTATTCCCTTAACGGACAGTCACATTCTAAAATCCATAAATTTTTGATCCGAGATCCAAATGACATGTTCTTAGACTTTTTAGAAATCTCATCAAATTCTCCACCTAAACCTATTTGGTGAGCCATCCAGATTCGGCCATCTATTACCCTTACCAAACTGATTAATAGAGCAATATTTCACGTCAGGGTTTCTGGACAGTGACCTTAAAACCATCATAACTTTCAGTATATAAATCCAAATTTCATGATCTTTAGCTTTCTGGAAATCTAAGACAATTATCTACATTTTTGGTTATAGTGAGATCTCCTAAAAATTCCATTAACTATTCGCTACGGTTCAATTACCATTATCTGTCAGAAATACAACAGAATTGCAGAATGGAAGCGCTAAACAATTCATAACTTTTGAACCGCTCGTCCAAATGACGTGATCTAGCCCTCTACGGAAAGGTATCGATGTTGGCTACAATTCTCTAGGAAATGTCCAGGACAGATTCTGCTCTTAACCCTATCAAAAACATCGGCCAACCCTCTCTGCCCTAACAGATCAAAATACCAACATTGAAATAAAACGTGAATTTGCTACTAACCAGTGGGGATCGAGTTTACCCTTGATGAACCGCTGCTGAAGATGATGAACACCAACCCCCGGTCACGATCTCTCCCTTCCCTCTCTTCTATTCCTTTCTTATTCTTCTTCTTTCCTCTCCTTCCTTTCTCCTCTTGGCATAGAAGTAGGGGAAGATTGCTACAATACCTGGTCACATAAGCGGCGCCCACTCTGACTGTAGGCAGAGGTACTGTAGCAGTGCAAGGGTTTTATCTCCCCCTCCCTCTTAAGTTGGGCTCCCCCACTTGGGCTATGGGCCGACAGCCCACTACTCTCCTCAACTCACTAAATTTTGAAATTTCACTCTTAAATACCTCTTCTAGCCCCTCAATTATTTATTTAATTAAACGGGGTATTACAGAAGGAGGGGTGCCAAGGCACAGGTGAAAAGGCTCCTCAAGTCCTCACCACCACTGCTGCACACCTGCGTCATCCACAATGTGTCTCTGCTCACCTCGTCATGTCCGATCGTCATGCGTCATCCCGAGCGAGAGGCGGTCGCACCATCGACCGTCCCGAGCCTGTGTTCATGAGACCGTCGCCCTTGCCTCCCCGTTCCTATCGACCCGATGAGCTCCTCTGCTTTTGGCTCGCGTTAAAACGTGTTCTAGGACCTACCCATCAATTCCCCTCAGCCAATTTTGGGTTTCACTAACAGGAACATCGTGCGACACTGTTTTCCTCGCTTCTGGTAAAATACCACCGCCACCTCCATCATCCTTTATCCAGTGAGCTTAGGTCCAATTCCTCCCTACTAGAGGACCCTCTCGCCTCCTCTACCGTCCTCAACTACTTATTTGAGCTTCCTTCCTCTTCAGTGTCGCCGTGTCATTGAGCTCAACTCGCCGTCCTCGGCCTTCGTCACTAGGTCGCCTCGTAGCCCCTCCGCCTCCACCATCCACTTTAGTAAGTTCCCCTCACTCCATTGAAGCTAATGCTCACCTTCATTTTGCCTCTCGTTGTCCCCATCGTCGTCTCCCCTATCTCCCCCATCTCTGGCCGCCATGAACCGCTGCGAGTGCGCCACCGTACTCCTTGGACCAAGCTACCACCACCTTTGTACTCTCCTAGGCCGCCGCAAATCATTTTTGGTCCTCTCTGGTCGTCGTCGTCGTCTTTGTCACTAGTGCCTGAGCTCCACCTAAGCATCCCATGGAACCTCCTCTATTTTGAACAAGAGGATGAGGTAGACACCCCTCTATGTGCACGTGGCTGCCAACATGGCAAAACTACACTGATTTGGGTCCACATCAACGAAACAACACTGCCAAACCACCTCAGGGTATATTTTGATCCGATTTTAAAAGATCAGGGGGTTAAAAAACTAGTTTTGGGTTATACAAACTTTTTGAAAAGTTTGAGGTACTAAAATTAGTGACAGCTAGATGGGCCGTGCCGATTGGCCCGGCCGGAGGCACGACACTATTGGCCCGGCCTAGGCACGGCACGACCCACTATTCATGGGATGTGCCAGCCCAACATGAAGGCCCATTCCGTGTTTGGGCCACAACCCTGGCACGGTAGGCCGGCTCGGCACGATGCCGACACGGTCCATCACTATTACAGAAAAGGTCTTTACAGATGGTTCAAAAATGTCATCACAGTCGGTTTTGTGAGCCATCTCAGTTTATGGGTCAGTGATGACATGAAGTTGATGCATACTATCACAGACGGTTATTAACTCAGAACCATTTGTGATAGTTGACTATCACAGACGGTTTATAGATGAAACCGTCTATGATAGATTATGTATCACAGACAGTTTATAGATAAAACTGTCTGTGATATCTTATGTATCACAGACGGTTTGTAGATAAAACCGTCTGTGATATCTAGATGTATAACAGACGGTTTGTAT
Source organism: Phyllostachys edulis (assembly GCA_036346405.1). Lineage (NCBI taxonomy): Eukaryota > Viridiplantae > Streptophyta > Magnoliopsida > Poales > Poaceae > Phyllostachys > Phyllostachys edulis. The sequence continues at coordinate 153,174 of JAYEVD010000730.1, read as the reverse complement.
ATGAAACCGTCCGTGATAGATGATGCATCACAGACGGTTTGTCCTAAGGAACCGTCTGTGATATTCTTTTTGTATTGCTAAATCTATTTTTGTTTATTGGCTAGCCTCAGGAAATGCTAGCCATACCCTCTGAAACAAGCAGAAACACAACAAGTACATATCCTATTCACATTCATTTAAGAAACAAGCACATCTAATTCGCATTCATTTCAGAAACAAGCACATCCATTTCATAAATCAATTAACTCATATGAACTAAAATTAACCATTCATGAACAAATATACACACATGTTCTATAAAGTTCAATCTTATCCCAATCAAGTTCAATCTACATTGTGGAACTGCCCTTTTGGGCTTATGACCTCACGCATCAAGAAGGCCGCAAACTATCTTCGAATGCGCTCGAGCTGGGCTTGTTCCAACGGAGTTTCAATGATGGTTGCAACCTGTCGTTAGGAGGATTAAAGTCGTGCATATATAAATTAATAAGTATAAAATAATTGTTGCAAGATTGGCAAACCTGAGAATCTTTGGTCATCGAGGAACCGAAGAGTAGTTCCATGTTGTGGCAAACATAGTATCCACAGGTGTTGCACGACGGCTGCTGGTGGCACTGCAAAAATAGAATTGGTTAGTTCGAGGGGCATTGCTACGAAGTGTTATATAAGATTAATGTGTACTAGTGAATATCGGGAATTTGAAATCGTGTCGCAGGTTCACTCCCTCGCATTTCCCTCCCTTTGCATAGTACGTAATGAACGACCTACGTAATTCCAAAAGCTTAGCCTTAGCCATTGCAAAGGAAGGAAAGACTACAATAGAGTTATCTATGGAGAAATGTGTTTACCTGTCGATTAAGTTTTTGACAACAGTGAAGTTGTTATTAGACCTCTTTAGGGAATCAAGTTATCTTACCTGGTTCATTTTGGTATAATTATAATTAGAATCCAGTGGTACATGCACAGGTATGTCACCATGGTCATTAAACCTAAGTTCATGTTCCTTATGAAGTACAAATCAACAAGTATAGCCACTAGTGCAGCACTTACCCCTGGTTGTAGGACAAAAGTATGAAATCCTTCTCACGGTGATCCAGTAAAAACGTCGCCATGTACTCCTCGACAAAGGTTGCATTGGCGTTGATGCATTGCTCAGAGATCAAGTGTGGGTCGAGGAAACCTACCAATGGTTTACTTGATGTGGTTTCTATGATCATGTATCTATATATATGTACAAAAGCTAGAAGTTATATATGACATTTATCGGTATTACACGAACGTAGACCGTGATTGTATACACTTATAGTATCCAGCATCGCATGAGTGAGGCATCGAGAGAGTCAAGATTGAAGAGTAAGAACAAGTCATCGAAGGTCACTGTAAAGACACAGCCTTGAAACTCGTGGTTAAAATGAATTTTCTTGAACTTGACAGTGACACCCGAGCACGATTGTACACCCGTCTTTTTGGCATGTTCCATGTACCATTCATGCAATCTCTGGGAAGTCCATCATAGGGTTTTGAGGTCCTCTTTCGGGAAGACCAATAGCTCGTCATGCACGAATTTCTGGGCCAACACCAAGAAGGGGATATTATCGGGCTGCTTCGATTTGCCCTTGCCGCCTCGCTTTTTAGAGGTCGACCGGGCACAAGGTGTAGATGCATCTGGTGTACCGGGTCCTTGCACATCGGTATAGGTAACTCTGGTGCAGGTAGCTCTGGTGCAGATACTTCCCGTGAAGTTGATACCGGTGCAAGTAGCTCTGGTGCAAATACTTCCCATGAAGTTGATACCGGTGCAGGTAGCTCTAGGCAGATGTCTCTCTTGAGCCACTAGATGAATGCTCCAATGGCTTGCCCTAAAGTCACGACCTCGTCGTTTGGGGGCATCTCCAGCTGGACAACCTCGAAATTGGCATAAACACCATCCACATTTACTTTTGTGAAACCCAACGCTATATTTACACCGTGCAATAAGGCCCCAACACTGGAAGGATATGCCTGGCCCCAAGCAGCATCCAGGGCAACAGAGACACATCTCACTTAGAGCTTGCACTTCGTAGCCACCTACATAACGATACAAAATTAGCTACTCAACAGGCCTATCAATGAATCGAGCATTCTAGGGATAATAATTATTACCAGAATGTCATCAACAGGAAATATGTTATCGATTTCTAAGTTATGGTTGGACACGCAGCTACTCGGACGTTTGGGGGGGGGGCTGGCTAGCACAGTAGCGGCGGAGGCTTCCAACTGATTTGTGAGGGATGCACGAATCTCCTCTCGTGCGATATCCCACATCTCTTCTCTGAGGGATGCATGAATCTCCTCTTGTAGCTGTGCTTTGCGCTCGGCTTTGGCTCTCTTCCTACTCTGGTACGCCCCGGAGTCCGCTGCGAATCCATCTTTTGATGGAACATAAAGACCAATACCTCTCGTGCGACCCGAATGCTCCTTGTTTCCCAGGGCTGCGGAGAGTATATCTCTCTCCCTGACTGCCTGGAATGAGCCTTAGGAAGATTGTACAGTACTCAGCTCTTTCTGCAAGAGCCCGACATGTTATTTCACTTCCTATGAAGTTATCGAGTAATTACAAACTAGGTAGTTCGATATCTTACCAGGCGCCGGGACACTTCCTCGTCTAAAGGGTTTGGAAAGGAGATGGCCCCTAAAGATGTGGCAGATAACCTCGCTATTAGCCACTGTCAGGCGCGCTCATCAGGGATCTCGGTAAATGGCGGGGAGGCATCCAATCGACTTGCATGCTCGTCCTGATCCCTCCATTGCAGGAGTTTACCCGCATACCCAGCGGTGCTGAGTTTGTGGGGGTGCGTGTTTTTTTACCTGGAGGGCCCTGTGCACCTCACTTTCACTCGTAAAATCATCTGTCGTCTTCTTCGCCACAAAGTCTTCCCAGTACTCCTCCATGAACGGATACTTCTGGAAGAGCATCAGATCCTTCTCCACGTAATTCTTGATAAGCGTGCTCTTGAAGTTCCTCTACGCTTTGCACACCGCTAGTAACATGTATCATTGCACGGAGGCCCGGTGTTGTTCCGAGATCTGGAACGGTCGTAAAATTTCCGTCACCAGCGCATCTTTCTGATCTTTGGTCAACTCCTTCCATGAATCGTAGGTGATCTTGACCCGTTGGCGTGCAGCTATTTTGGCCGTTGTCCGGAATGCGGGCACTGCTCGGCGAGGACTCAGAGGGGTCCCAGACACATCGACTCTCGTGATGGTAAATCGGCCCTTGGGCCTTTTCGATATTCCTCTTTCCTTGCGATTGGATTTTCCAGAGGACAACACATCAGACTCATAAGGCAACGATGATGAAGAATGAGCGGACGACATCTTCATGAGAAATAGAAGTTTTGATACACATGAACATATTATCATAAGATTCTCTATGTGTATGGGTATACACACCAATTAAATGACATAATTGACATATAAACATGTAAATCCTCCAAGTCAGACAACAACACTTGATCTACTGACAGAATAGCATGTATTATGAATTGGATCACAGAACCTGGAGGTTCAACCAATTAACCAACCGAAAGTAACAGACCAAATGCTAAAGATCAATCAACAGTAGTAAGCATTCCATTCCAATTAGAGCTCAAAACAATTTCAGTACAAGACTATTATCATCACAGAGCATTCATCTCAAGCCCACTACACCACATTGCAATATGAACATATCAAATGCAAAGGGGTAATTAAATTGAAATGCTGTGATACTGACGAACACTACACCATGGCATAGTATTAAGGGCAATAATCTGCCGAGAAAGAATTGGGTGAGAGGAAAATTATGTGCAGGCAATGTTGAAGATATTACGGGTCCTATTATCTACCGGCAATAACTATTATGTAGAACAACTTATTTGCCGGGTATATATTTTTATTTTAGCTACAACATATCTGTCTTAGAAAAAGTAAACTAGGTCAACATAACTGTTGGGCAAAATATTGAGCGGGAGGTGGAAAAAATTAGTCACGTAGATTCTTGAACCCGTGACCTCACATCTGCCGGGCAAATCCAACCTGTAACCTAACTAGCGCCAAACGAAAAAAGTATCTACCGGGCAAACGAAAAACGTAGCACCAAAACGAAAATACGAAGGACAGATACGCGCGATCCTCTCTCCACCTTATCTTGTTCCCCTCCCAAACAATCCCCTTTCCCTCCTGCACATCCTCCCCCACCTTTTCTGTGAGACCCCGACGTTTATTAAGCTCATAATACTTAGTCATCCAATTGACCCTAGTATTATCAACCAAATAAACCTGGTCTCGAGAGATGTATACTTCCTGAATGCAAGATACATACCTCACAACAAAAGAATGTATCAATTCCATACAACACATAGTACATAAGCAACAAACCGAAGTTAATATTAATAAGGAATAGGTTATTACAAAAGAGGGCCTTCGCCAAATAACAACAAAACTACAAAGATACACAATGAAGCAAAAGTGCCATAAAGATGGCCCAAAATAAGAGCCAACCAAGGTGCCTTTAGCCCACAAGGCAATGGACCGACCGCCAAGCTAGTCGCTCTCCCAACCACCAAGACAAATTACAAAAGTAAAGCCCTTTGGGCTCTACCTCCTCTGCAACAAAGTCGTTAAGCAAAGCAAATGAGTACAATAAATTGTTTATTGTACTCGCAAGACCGACGTAAGATAACGTAACTATAATTTAGCTATATGCAAGCTTTATTTAAGTGGATGAGGCTTTGGACTCATTTAAGCACAAAGCAAGTTTTCATTTACAATAATATAGTAGATTGAAAGCAATTTGACAAAGCATTTTTAATTGTTGAAATAACAACGAGATAAATAACATGGTAACAACAACAAGAACAACTCGAAGTGACCAACCCAAGTCACCACAACAATAGCATGAACTCCCGCTCATACCAACCATGTCAAGTTTTAATTAAAGGTTGTAGTCTAGTCTTGAACGACCTTACCAAGCATGTCCATAACCTAGGACGAGGCTATTCAATAGTTTTATCCTGCAGGGGTGTACCACTGCACCCACACGCCGACCGCCTTTCCATTAGGCACACTACCTTTGGTATGCCGGCACGGCTAAGTCCTACGAGACATTTCCAATGGACAATGCTAATTCTGAGTCGCACAACCCACGGGGAGAAGGAGACATCACACAACCTACCCGGAAGCTAATGCTCCCCTCCCACATCACACACACATTTTATCTTTAAAAACACACCAACCGAAAGCGACCCCAATTAACACCGCCTAAAGTACTTAGTCAAGAGGGTTCCATATGCCCTCGTGTGGTTAGCACGCAAAATCGCTGGCTTAGTGACCCAAGTACTCGGTCCTTAGGGACCCGTGCATACCACCACATCCAAAACCACGCCATCCATCCAATATGCCCAAGTCTAAATCAATCTTTTATTTTCAGTTTTTGATTTTACAATTAATCAAAGCACAAGTGCTGGACATATAGGAGTAATAATCAGTTTTGAGTGATCAAGACCATCGACTAAGTCGATGATCGCCCATTTCTATCGAAAACTAAGCATGTCTAAGCAATTTAAATCGAAACTACTAAGTGATAAGAGCTCATCCAACGAGCTCAAACCACAGCAAATAACCTAGGCTCATGGTAGTAGAGGATAAACAATTCCTACAGATTATGCAACTATAGGATTGCTAGCTTACATTTAACACAAAGTAGCATGCATACATAGAAGTAAAACAAAGTATTAAGCTTTAAGTAATGGGACATTGATGGAAATGATCAAACTGCTTGCCTTGCTGTTGCTGGTCAATTTGTTGCGGAGGGTCACTCTCGGATCACCACAAATGTCGAAACCTAACGGGAAGGCGAGAAAGAATCGATAAGAACGATTTAAAACAACAAGGACAGCACAACAAACGAACTCCAAATTCTCTGAATTTTCTACAGCAGCAAGAGGGTGATTTTTAGGAATTTTGCAATAAGAACCAATTAATTTGGATTCTCAATGCAAAAGTTATGAGCAAAACAATTCTGCTCAGCCCCTAAAATACCAAACTGCACTATTCATTAATTTAATTATAAGGCAACATTTCCTAGAACAGAAGCGAAGCTGAAATTTTTACTGTAAAACCAGCACCTCATGAGATGAATAACACAATTGAGTTCATCTCATTTGGAGCTATATTGCACTCTCTATAATTTTTTCAAAAACAAGAACTTGACAAAATTATAATGCACAAGTCCTCATTTTCCTAACAGCAACATGCTCAAAACAAATTTTCACAGGGAGATCACTAATAGAGGAAACCAACAAAGTTGGTCTCACCCAAAAATAATCTACAGAGCATTAGTTATGTATTTTACAAGTTAAGCATTGATTTAAGTGTATATTTAAAGTTGGTTTTAAAATCTATATAAATCAGTGCTCTGGAGCTGAACTCAACTTACAATCATTTTTGGATTAAAGTCAAGTTCAATACAGAGCTAACACACTTTGAACGACCTCATTTGGATTTAAAACGACAAAGATATGAAATTCTAAAGTTCATACCATTTTTAGTTATAACTAGAGCTCACTGGAATTTCTAAAACTCACAAGGACATGGGAGGACGTGAGCCACAGATCATAGATCTAACGGCTCAGACCTCCCAGGAGGTAACGCACACACACGCTCGCGAGGTCCAGAGGCCCTAGACCTCCTAGCAACGCACATGCGCGAGGTGAGGGGAGGTCGTGGCCGCAGATGGAGAATCCAACAGACCACAACGATGAGGGGAGGTCCGGGACGGACCAGATCTAACGGGGGAGGTCCTCAACGGCTGAGATCTTCCAAAGGAAGATCTAAACTACCAAGATCTCCCTAAGGAAGATCTACATCGTCAAGACCTCACAGGGGAGGTCCTGGACGGTCCAGATGTTCCAAGGGAGGTCCTCGATGGTTCAGATCGTCCGAGGGAGGACCTTGACGGTCAAGATCTACCCGGGAGGTCATGAACTACCGAGATAACCTAGGGGAGGTCCTAACGCCACTGCACCTCCGGGGAGGTCTGGACGGCCACGATTTCGCAAGGAGGTCTTGGACGCCCGATCTCCTCGAGGAGGTCTCGATGTCTGACCAGCAAGCACGCCGCTGGACATGGAATAAATGCGCGGGACAGCGAGGAGGTCCGCTAGGAGGTCTTAAATGAGCGCAAAAGACGGGTTAATGGCATTTAACGCTAACCCCATGATTGCAATGATTGAGGCATTTAAACGGTGAATCTCTGTCCTAAACGACAATGGCACGGTGGGGACGTCCGACAAAGATTTGAGGACGCCCCACGGCTTATCGCCGGCGATTTAGGGCACGCACGGCGCGAGACCGAGGGCACCGTCGGGACCGCAATAGCCGGGCGATCTCAGGCCTACTCTCCAGCGGCGGCGTTTTAAACGCCAAGCGAGCCGAGAGGACAACGAAGGCGCCACACGGCCAAAATCCAAAACGCAAAAGGGAAGCTCCGCGCGACATTCAAGTGTGCGCCCAAATTAAAAGCTCCGCGACATGCATTCAAGCGGGTGCCAGCGACTAAAGGACTAACAGGAGGAATACCTGGAGGTCCTAAGGTGCTGGGGAGGTCGTGGAGGTGATGACCGGAGTTGGGGAAGACAATGAAGCTACACAGCCCAAGGCACCAGCTCCAAGCTCAACTTTGTCCACCTCTGAAAAATGCCCAAACAAATTAAGTTAGGGTTAACTTCCAAGAGGTTTTGGGAGCAAAAGTGAGCGAGGGTTTGAAAAGGAGCCACCGAACTCCCGAACCATCGAGAAGCTCCAAAGACCTTGACAATGGCACCACCCGGTGAGGAGGTCAGTAGTGGAGGAGGAGCTCAGCCACGCACAAAGTGCAAGGCTGAGAGCAATTGTGTGCAAAGGAAGCCAAGGGAGGATTCCAAGGGGTAACTTATAGCCTGTGGTGAAGGTTATGAGCTGGGGCTAAGCTCCATGGTGAGCTTAGCCCACGGGTTGGTCCATGGGGTGGCAAGGACATGAGGTTGACAAGGTCTTGAACTGGCCGACCCGAGAGATTTTAAAGTCGACCATTAAATGCGGGTCAAGAAAGAGTCATGAAAAGTACACAAGGGCCAGCGGCATTAACTCACTACTCAGAGCTTGCAGGCGCGCCCGAGGAAGGAGAAGAACAGGGGAGGTCCTTATGACCGTTGGATAAGACCAGGGGGAGGTCCTAACCATCGGATGACAATTTTGAACCGTTACGCCTAAATGACTGGGAGGAGGTCCCACCACACGATCAAGGATGGGAGGTCGTGGCCTCCGATTTCCTTAATGTGTAAGCGCCGCGTGGGAAAATGGGACAGAGGTCCAAAGCGTTGGATCTCCATCCAACGGCGGACCTCCCTGTGAGGTCTTAACCGCACATGAACTTAAAAACATGAGGGGGAGGTCATGGCCTTAGGATTTGAATCCACGGGCGCACAACCAAAGGGAGGTCTGAGGCTTTGCGTGAAGCGCGAGGGAGGTCAAGACCTTTGGATTTTGATCCAACGGTGGTGATCAAAACAGGGGAGGTCCTGAGCCTTGCACGACACACAAGGGAGGTCATGGCCATTAGATTTAGATTTAAGGGCAACGACCTCACGTGCGCGGGGAGATCTGATGCGCATGAGACCAGGAGGAGGTCGTGACCGTGGATTTTTAATCCAACGGTGCACAACACGAGATAGGGGAGGTCTTGTCGCCGATATTTTGAGGGAGGTCGTGGTCGTTGGATCTCGATCCAACGGCCACGACCTCAAGTGAGTGCAAAGGAGGTCTCGATAGTTAGCTTAAGAGGAGGAGGTCGCGACCATGGATTTTTGATCCAATGGCGTGACCTCATGTAGGTGGGAAGTTTGCTTAGCTTAACAAAGAGGGAGGTCGGGAGCGGTTGGATATAAATCCAATGACTATGACCTCGCCAAGGTGGAAGGTGGTTTTGAGGTTTGATAACAAGGGGAGGTCGGGCGGTTGGATCTTAATCCAAGGGCTATGACCAGACAAGGTGATATATATCGAAGGAGGTCTTTGCGGTTTAACACGGGGAGGTCATGACCGTGGATCTTTGATCCAACGGTTATGACCTCGTGAGGTGAGGAGGTCTTTGCGGTGTTGACCATGGAGGAGGTCGTGGCGGTTGGATGTAAATCCAACGGTGCGACTGCTCAAGGTGGAGAAGAGGTCTGCTTGGGGTTGGGCTGGACCACTTTGCAAAGTGGCTAGCCCAAGGAACAAAGTAGGCTTTTAAATTTAGTTTTTAACAATTGAAACTTAGCAGAATTATTTGAGATAGCAAATGAACTCCAAATTTGATGAAATTTTAACTGGAGCTTGCTGACAATGAGATTAACTTGCATAAAATTTCCAGAGGTTATTATGCAATGCATTTTTCTCAGGAAATTCGTTAAGGTTGTTTAAAGGATTGTTTTACCTCCAAAATTTATCAAACTAGTTTTACAACTTGTGATATTTTTCAGAGGGTCCCACACAGTTTTGGGGACCAAGGAAAATATATTCCAATGTTTGACACCAGATTTAGACAATTGGAAAAATGAATTTGACTTTTGGTCAACAAGAGCTTTGTGTTTTTAGATTACACAACTCTTGGACAAGAATTACATAAGAGATTAGGGGTTTTCAAGATGTGAGAAAAAGTTTTAATTTCTACACATATAATTATACTTGAATAACCCCAATTATACATTTGGGATGTTACATTTTCCTCCCGACGGCCGCCTCTCCTCCAGCGGCCAGCGCCACCCCCGTTGCCGCCCTCCTCCTCGGCCACCACCCTCCCCGCGCCTCCCCTCCTCCCCGGCCGCCACCCTCCCCAGCACCGCCCCTCCTCTCCATGCCGCCCCCTTCCTCCCAATGCCGCCCCTTCCTCCCAGCGCCTCCTCCCCCCGCCCCCTCCCAGCCGCCCCCTCTCCTCCCAGACAGCCCCTTCCCCCCAGCGCCCCCTCCTCCCGCCCCCCTTCCTCCTCCCAACCCTTCCTCCCAGACAAGGCCCTGAAGTTTCTGGTGAGTTTTTCTTCCCCAAATGCCTTCTTCTCCACCCCTCTCTATCTCTCTCTCTTCAATTTCTTGAAGTTTATCCCCTTGGCCGAATCCACTCATGGCGCCTCCACTGGCCCGCCAGCACGGCGCCACCGCTGCCCCCCTTCCTGGCGCCGCCTACTTCCTCGCGCATGTGCCTCCGGCCTCCTAGTCCACTCGGCCCACCACCGGCGCCTGGCCATCTGCGCCTCCCTGTGCCGAGTTCATCCAGAAGAATTTCCACCTGTACCAGTTTCGCGACAGCAACCCGCTCACCACCGCCAACTTCACCCACGGCGAGCTCGTCACCGCCCTGCGGAAGGTACCAATATGGCTTCACTCTCTCTATCTTTTTAGCGTTCTAGTGCTGGTTGCGCCTAAGCATGGCAGGGTATTGGTGGTGTTACTCTTTTGGTGGTGTTTTTTTGGTAGTTGCAGATGCCACAGGCTATCATTCCTGCCATAACCAAAGAGTTGTGAAGAAGAGAGGTATTATAACAATTATTTAGGCTGACTATGTGCATACATTTTCATTTCTGGCACAGCTTTTATTTCCTGTGTTAAACCTTGTTGAATATGGTTAGTGCCATACCTTTTGTGCTATTGGTGGTGGTACTGGGAATTTTTGGCCTACTCAAAACATGGACATATTGTTTGCGAATGTAGAGGTGTGTAGGTTTTCCTTGTGCACAGTTAAACGGTTTGCAGATGAATATTGTCTGTTGTTTATGTATTGATTGTTCAAGATAAGGTCAAGCAATGTCTCAACTAATTACACTGAGCATACTTTTGATGATGAAGCAGGCCCTCTGACACTTAATGCATTCGACCTAATCATTCTATCTCAAGGATTGAACTTTGCAGCCCTATTTGATGGCTAACATGTATGATGCAAGCCATTTTTTGTGCTGCCTAATGTTTTAACAAATAAATAGTTAAAGGAATAAGGTGATTATCATATCAAGACCCATATCTACTTTTTTTTTATTAATATTGTGTGATTTGTACATGTAATTCCGGCTGCTTATTGTTAGTAAAAGTGAATATTCTGTTTAATTAGTTGGTGAAATATGAGTTTAGTATCCACTTCACATTATAGGTCGGCATCCTAAGACCGATTTGTTATGTCATTCCCGATAGTTGTTGAACTGAAGTAACTTAAAGATAAATGCTTAGTAAGGGATAGATCGGGAAAATAATGCAACATAATTCAATCCTAACAAGATCATTCATAATGATGAGGGCTCATATTCGAATTGCCATCAAGAAAGAGCAATAGAAATTGTAGAACAGTGTGAATTTGAGATCTCCATTATGGCTATATGCAATGAAATTCAAGCCTTTTCCAGGATCTTACAGATATCAGTAGAGTTTTGCATTTTTACTAGAAGAAAATAAGCAAGAAAGTAGTCCAAGTGATGGAATTAAGATATCACAGTACCAATAGTTTCTGGCAAACTTGTTTTATTTTCTTGAAGTTTTGATATTCGCACTAACGATGGCGTTGCTACCCAACATTCTAAGCTAGGTGATAATTCATATTGTCCCCAGATCTACAACCTAGCACTTCATCTGTCATGCAGATATTGCAAGTCTTCTGACCTTAGGTCTTAACACTAGTTGCATTATTAATATATTAAGATGAGGGTGGAAGGTCTAAATGCGAACATGACTAGTCATCTCACAATTATGCTTGAAGTGAGTCCTGCCCTCTCTTTGTACTCCACTAGTCTAGCGTATCTCTTGTTTTATTGCTTTGTGTTGTGCAATGCTCGTATTCCTTTTCTTCTGGCACTTCATGTGAAATTTAGGGCTTTCTTCTTTTCTCTTTCTTCTATTATGTTGTGGGTCTCCATGTTATTTATGCAATGCGGTCATATCCTTTTCAGCACTTCATTTTTGACAAAATAGGACATAGAACTTTGAAGTTAAATTGTACCATACTATCATTACAATATGGAGGCCATGAAGTAATGTAATGCCAACTAGTCAACAGTATGGGAGCTTTGTTATGTTTATGTTTTTTTCACGTTTCCAGATGTATTTATGGCAGTCACCATGAGAAACAAGACTAGCAAAAACTGTCAATGATTAATTGATCAATTGAATGTAAATGAAGATCACGAATACGTAGTTGAAGAATTGTATTTTGTTTACTAGGAAAATACATCTGTTATCAGTTTCATATTCATTCCTGATATTTGCAATTGATACTTATATATTTGTTCTGCAGTGCACGCTTTAAATAAGCTACCATATTCTAAGCTAGACTCTAAGGCCATTGGGATCACAAATGGAGTTGTTTTGGTAACTTATAGCAGCTTAATAGCATTCTTTGAGAAAGGCCATTCCTATTTGCAGCAGCTAGTACAATGGTGTGGATCTGAATTCGATGGTCTTCTAGTGCTTGATGAGGTAAAGAAGGACCTGGTTTAAACTCACTAACAAAAAGGATATAAGATTTAATGGAATGAGTTTGGCATCTTCTAGACTGCATTCAGTTTTCTATTCAAACCTGTTGTACATTAATTTGTTGTGCTGAAATGATATGTTTCTTGCAGTGCCACAAGGCCAAAAATCTGATTCCTGAGGCAGGAAGCTAGCCCACTCACACTGGTAAATCAGTTCTTGAGATCCACGTGTGTTTGACTTATCTTTTGTGATGTTTCCTTGTGGCTTATTTTGTTCTCCTTGTGATCAGTAGAACCTTACTAACATACATTCTATTGCAGTGGTCTTAATGTATCCATTTTCTTGAATGCAAACTGTTTGGTATTTGAAAACAAATACTTTATATGTATAGTCCAGACTGATAAAATGTATGCTTGAAAGCATAACCTTAATTTTCCTCTCACTTGTGCATATACCTTTTTTTTTAAAAAGGGGTGCATATATCTTAATCAAAATTGGTGATAGCACTTTCGAACATTTCTCTGCTGTCATTAAGTTATGACATACAGTTTTTCCATCTTTTGTTCCTCGTAAACATGTTCTTTTATGGAAAATTACCTTCTATGTAATTGGTTAATAATCTCCCATGGAGGAAAAGGAACATGTACCAACATTTATAGGTTAGCCTTTACCATTTTGGTACAAAAAAAATTGTAGTACATTTAGGAACTCACATGGGATAATGTGACGATTCTCTGTGCTGTAGGAGACTGTCTCACATGATATGCTTTATTTCAATTTGATATCAATTGATATGGTTAATTCTACATTTACTTCGAATTCTAAGGAGTGTAAATGTTAGATATGCTTGTTTATTGAACTTTCTTGGTGCTCTTGATTTGCCTAATATTTTTGTTGTTTCTATTTACTGTTAGGAATTTATAGGAATAATGGTTATTCACTTATTTGATGGTTTCATGCAACGGTGGGCTCAACCAAGTGCGAGCAACTGTAAGTAACTTGAAAAACCCTACATTTAGGCATTTACTAATTTTCCGTCAGATAATCCTTTGTAACATCTAACACTGCACATTTGTGTTCTTTTACATGTTCAATCAGGTGATATGGTTGTCATTGCAAGATATTTGAATGTGACTGACGAGGATCTAATAATCCTCATTTTATCTTTTATTTATAATTCTTATTATAAGTAAATATGACGTCATATGGTCCCTGAGTATACCCCTTAATTTTATAAGGGAGGAGCCTACTAGGTGGTCGTAAGTTATTCTACGACCACCCCCATAGTCGTAAGTCATGCTACGACTACCCCATAGTTGTAAGTATTGCTACGACTACCTTATGGTCGTAAGTTCTTCTACGACCAGGTCACTTATGACCACCTTATGATTAATTAAACCTACAGACAAGTGGGTCCAATTGATTAAGGAATTCAAACAGTGAATATACGCTGTTACTCTGCGAAGTAATAGCACATAATGCTTCATTATCTCTGATATATAGGCATCAAGCGGCGTGGAGGAGTTAATCGCGGTGATTATCGCCAACACGCTACCACATTCTGAGGATGTGATGAGGCGCCACTTCACCTGGAGAAACAGCCACTCCTTCACGTACTATATAAAGGCGGCAATCAGAGAAGGAAGGACAGATCGGATCGGGCTATCAGGAAGACAAGCACTATCATCTGTAATAGTCTTAGTTTTTCTCCTGATTGTTCAGAATACACTCAATACCATACACACACAGGAGTAGGGTTGTTATTCTCTCCGGAGAAGGCCTGAACCTGTATAAAAATTCCCGTGTCAATCTCTCTGCGTGATTCCATTCTAGGAGACCCCCTGAATCAAACAATCTTTACGTAAGTTCGGTTTTAAAACACCGACAATTGGCGCTGTCATGAGGATCTTCCTAATCTCTTGTCAACATACTCTCTTTTCCCAAATCTCATGCACTCATGGCGGAGAATGGAACGAGGAGAACTGGTTCGACTTGGCGGACATACGATATCGACATGTATGCGGTTTCGATTTAGAGCCGAGTATTGACTCATCCGATGGTAACTGCTGCCCCCGGGGATTTTTCCCCCAGATCCAGGAGACAATGCCGCTGATGGAGTTGAGGAGGGATCCATATCCCCCACAACAGTACGTCCAAGAGAGGAATCTACCCTCTCAAAGGACAAGGGTCAATCTGACCAGGACTACACCCAGGTGGACTCACAACATGACGAGAGTTTTTCCTCGAAGTGTCCGAGTCCCCCTAAGGCGGTCCGACTTGGTGAGGCAAGTTCTGGAAGCCACAATTCCAGGGTTTCACCAGCATCTGGTGATCCTCTCTCTCCGAATGACTTCAGAGAGAGCGAGATCAAGCATGCTTTTCCTGCAAATTTGACCATCTCTCCGCAGATCACACCTGCCGACGGAGACGGTTATAACCCAGAGTTCCCTACCTGGAGGGGATTACTCCAAGTCGCCAGATGGTGTCTCTCGACTACTCCTCAAGCGGAGAGGCCTCGAGTGCAAGTGAGAATCATCAACGGGAGGTCTTCGTCCTTCCCTCGGATCAAGGTCACTCTCCTAGAGACCGAGCCGGGACGCCCCAAGATCACGCGATCGCGCCTCGTGGCAGTGGCAAGGGCACCACCGATGGCGGACACGACCAACACCTTCATGAACGCGAGGGAAATCCTCGACATTCTCGCACTCCATTGAGGCAGTCTCAAGAGTCCGACATGGAAAATCTTGAGGCTATTCGACGGAAGAAGATTGAAGCCCAGAAGAATTTGCCTGGGCGCATCCAATATCAATCAAAGGAAGCTCGAGAAATCCAGTACGTCAACGGCTTGCTCGAGAATCCAACTCAAGAACTCGCCCGAGCGCCAGGGTACGATCTCTTCGTCGAGGAGATCGCACAAAGGCTTCAGTCCACGATGGCAAGACTGGAAGCACCTCGCCGACATCCTTCAGGGAGTCGTAGCAATACGACTTCTTCAGCTACTAGTCGATCGAACATATCACCACAGAGGAATCGACGCAACAGTAAGTCGCATCGATCTCCAACTCGGAGAAATGTCTTTTGAACGACTGATGATCAACAAACCCCTCGGAGAGGTGATCGCTCACCATTTCGACATGGGAATCTGCAGCAGCAGATGAACTACGAGGAGTATTTCCCTCGTAGGACTGAGACCTATCATAGGTCGGGTCAACCTGTTACTGGGTATCGTCGAGTACGACCACCTGATGATATCAACCCTTCTTTCCTGCAAAGGAGGCGTCAAGAAGTTATTATTGGATGTCAGGCATTCTCGCCTGATCTTCGAGCCGTTTCACCGCCACCTCGCTTTTCAACCAGTGAACATGGAGAAGTTCGATGGTTCCCAAAATCCCATCGAATTCCTTCAAATCTACACAACAGCTGTCCGAGCGGCAGGAGGAGGAGAACATGTGATGGCAAATTACCTCCCAACTGTGCTCGAAGGGTCTGCTCGATCGTGGTTATTGAACCAACCACTCGAGTCGATCTATTCTTGGCAACACCTCTGCGACCTTCTACTGGCGAATTTCCAAGGCACTTACAATCGCCTTGGGAAGGAGGATGACTTGCACTGGATGAGACAGAACGACAACGAGACCTTGCGCCAATTCATCAAGCGCTTTAGTTAGGTTCGTAATTCAATTCTAGAAGTTTCTGATTCATCTGTCATCAGGGCTTTCAAGCAAGGAGTCCGTAGTAGAAGGATAACAGAAGATATTGCTTTAAATCCACCTACCACTGTTGCCGAACGCTTTGAGATGGCTGATCAATATGCTACTGCCTCTGAGGCGGTCGAGTGGAACAACACAATAGATCGAGAAGACAATACCTCTCGAGAGCCAGGCGACATTGGTAAGAAGAAAGATAAGAAAGCAAAAAAGTCCAAGAACAAGGCGAAGGGTCAAAAACTCCAAGCCAGCGGTTCCAAGGAGGTTTTGGCTGTGAATGATAAAGAACCACGCACCTCCAAGCCGCACTCTGACCGAGGCAAAGGTAAGCGCCCCGATCGGAAAAATGATAAGCCTAGGTGGTGTCCTTTCCATAAAAAGGAAGGACATAACCTTCGCAACTGTCGGGTCTTTCAACGGAAGCTTGAAGACTACTACAACGGCAAAGGACCACTTCCCACTCTCGAGCAGGTAGGACAAACGAGTGGTCATAAGTCCTCAGATGACGAGGAGGAGATGCCGTTGCAGGATCCGCAACACACCGTCGAGCACATCTACGGAGGATCATCGGCATATGAATCAAAGCGACAGCTTAAGGCTGCTGAACGTGAGGTAAACTCCATAGATCCTCCTCTCGTCAATAAATTACCGAAGTGGTCGGAAGTCACCATCTCCTTTGAGAAGGGTGACTGCCCGATTCCTTTGACTCGACGGTCGGTATCTGATCGTGGTCGAACCCACCATCAACAATTGTCGGGTCAATCGAGTTTTGGTTGATGGTGGTAGCTTGTTAAACATTTTGTTTACGAGTGCCTTGGATGACATGCAAGTACCCAGGACCAAGGTGAGACCGGTACGATACTCTTTCCATGGGATCGTACCGGGATCTTCAGCCAAACCAATTGGCCAAGTTTCTCTTCCTTTAACATTTGGTTCACCAAGTAATTTCAGGACAGAGAAAATCTCCTTTGATGTGGTCGATTTCGATATGGCATATAACGCCATACTCGGACGACCAACTTTGGCGAAATTCCTAATGGCTACTCATTATGGATATCAATGTATTAAGATGCCAGGAGTAATCACAATTCATTGTGACAAGAAGATGGCGATACCGCGATCGTCGATCCTCGAGATGGTTGGACAAATACCAACTCGAGAAGAAAGTCACCTTCGACTAGCAAGTCGGCCTAAAAGCTGCACCAAAGCCGAACGACAAGGTCAAAGAGGTTCCTCACGGGCGGGGGGAGCCTCGAAGATCGCTTCGCATCGGGGATACTTCCGACCCCAAGTAGGAAGACGCCCTCATCGCCTTCCTCCGAGCTAACGCAGATGTCTTCGTGTGGCAAGCATCCGACATGCCCGGAGTCCCCAGGGAGGTGATCGAGCACGAGCTAGCTTCTGACGACAAAGTACCAGTAAAACAAAAATTACGGAGATTTGCCCCTGATCGACGAGATGTTATCAAATCAGAATTGGATAAGTTACTTAAAGCAGGCTTTATAAGAGAGGTCAACCACCCAGAGTGGTTGGCTAATCCTGTAATGGTTAGAAAGTCAAACGGCAAATGGCGTATGTGCGTAGACTTTACTGATCTTAATAAAGCTTGTCCAAAAGACGATTTTCCTTTACCTCGTACGATCGGTTGGTTGATTCTATGCGCAGTTGTGAAATGTTAAGTTTTTAGATGCATATTCGGATACCACCAGATCAATATGTATCTAGACGATGAAGAAAAGACCGCATTTATTACACCATTTGGTATATTTTGCTATGTCAAAATGCCATTTGGTCTAAAAAATGCAGGCACTTCTTTTCAACGCTTAATGCAAGCAACTTTTTCATCTTAATTAGGCCGAAATCTAGAGGCCTATGTTGATGATCTAGTCGTTAAAAGCATCAAGAGACTTAACCATATTACTGACCTACAAGAAACATTCGACAACCTCAGAAAACATCGCTTAAAACTCAATCCTGAGAAGTGTGTGTTCGGAATCTCTTCAGGAAAATTACTTGGATTCCTAGTATCTATATGAGGAATCGAAGCAAATCCCGAAAAGATAAAGGCCATTCTACAAATGCGCCCTCCAACCACAAGGAAAGAAGTCCAGAAACTCACTGGGTGCATGGTGGCTTTAAGTCGTTTCATCGCATGACTGGGAGAAAAGGGACTACCTTTCTTTAAACTTCTAAGGAAACACGAAGGTTTTGAGTGGTCAAAAGAGGCAAACGCTGCCTTTGAGGATGTCAAGAGGTACCTTACGAGTGCTCCTATCCTGGTCTCTCCGAGGCCAGAAGAAACGCTCTTAATTTACCTAGCTGCCACGCCACAGGCAGTAAGCGTAGTACTAGTCGTAGAACGTGAAAACGTACAACGACCGGTTTACTACGTAAGTGAAGTTTTACACGGGCCTAAGGAGCATCACCCTCAGGTCCAAAAGCTTCTGTATGCCCTCCTCATGTCTTCGAGGAAACTGCGGTATTATTTTCAGGCGCACAAAATAGCTGTGCCATCTGAGTTTTCCTTGGGAGCAATCCTCCAGAATAGCGAAACAGCGGGACGCATGGCAAAATGGTCAGTCGAACTTGGGGAGTTCGACATCCATTTCATGTCCTGAACGGCCGTTAAATCCCAGATCTTGGCAGACTTTGTCGCCAAATGGACAAATCTCAACTCGCTCAGGATCCCGAAGACGATTCCCGACCGGTGGACAATGTACTTTGACGGTCGCTTACTTTAAGTGGCTCGAGTCAGGTGGTCTGGTATCTCCTAATGGAGAGACCTTAAAGTATGCCATACAATTAAACTTTCAGGCCACTAACAACGTGGCAGAATACGAAGATTTGCTAGCTGGCATACGAGCAGCGAAAGCGCTCTCGATTCGCCGACTACTCGTGAGAGGAGACTCTCAACTAGTCGTGAATCATGTCGGGAAAGAGTATCAGTGCTCTAACCCGACAATGTCTCGGTACTTATCGGAAGTACGTAAGATAGAAAAGCATTTTTAGGTTTCGAGGCACAATTCATCCCTCGAAAGGATAATTTCCTCGCAGACCGACTTGCTCGAATAGCTTCTTCCCGATCTGTAGTACCAAAAGGAGTCTTCTTGGAACAACTCCGAAGCCCCTCAGTCGATTTAACTAGAGACACCTCCTATTGAGACGGCCTCTCTAGAATACGAGGATACCTGGATGGCGCCCATCTATGAGTATCTTCAGAAGGGTTCTGTACCCGAAGACGATCTTGAGGCCGATCGATTATCCCAAAAAGCCAAAATGTATACTTTGGTTGAAGGAGTCCTCTATAAACGAGGTACTCAAGGGGTGCTCATGCGATGCATTCTGCAGAGCGAAGGATTAACACTCCTTCACGACATACACGGTGGCATCTGTGGAACTCATGCTTCCTACAGAACGCTGGTCGGTAAGGCCTTTCGACAAGGTTTCTCTTGTGCCAACACCTGTCACGATGCTAAAGAGTTGGTTAAAAAGTGTGTCCAATGCCAGTTTCATAGCGGGCAAATACACCAACCAGCTCAGGCATTACAAACAATACCTCTATCTTGGCCTTTTGCGACACAGGGTCTCGATATCCTAGGACCGTTCCCCAAAGCTCCGGGAGGTTTGAGTTCCTTTGTGGCTATTGATACATTCACAAAATGGATTGAAGCGAAACTTGTATTTGGGATAACAACGAAGCGGCAAAAGCGGTTTATGATGAGATGCGTAATTACTCGATTTGGAGTACCGAGTCGAATAATTACAGATAATGGTAAGCAATTTTCGAGCGTAAAATTTCAGGAATTTTGCGACGAGTTGGGTACCAAGTTGTGTTATGCTTCTGTGGCCCATCCCCAAAGTAATGGGGCAGTCGAACGTGCAAACAACCAAATAATGAGAGGAATTAAGACTCAAGTCTTGACCACTCATCAAACGCTCGGGGCTTGGGTACAAGAGTTACCCTCAGATATGGGCGTTCAGACGACTACGGTCAGACTCTGGTGAAACACCATTTTTTCGGTCTTGAGTCTGAAGCCATGCTTCCTCCGAATCAAGATCTGGTCAACACGAGTCTAAACTTTCAAAGATTCCAACCAGAACAAATTCGAGCAGATGATATTAATCTACTTGAAGAAAGGAGAAACCAGCCTTAATGCTCAAAGCCTACCAACAAGCCTGCAAGCAGATACTACGATCGTAAGGTCCAACCTCGCATGACCTTGCTTTAGGTGACTTGGTATTGAGGCTCGCCAATCCAAGTCTAATCGAACAAACTTTCTCCCAAGTGGGAAGGTCCTTACACAAAGGGTCGGGTTACTCGGCGAGGTCGATGCGGCTGGCAATGGAAGACGGCCTAGTTCTCTCGAATTCTTGGAACATCGACCCGATTCACGCAAGTTTTATGTGTAATTAACCGCTCGCACAATAAAGACTCGTGTTCTCTCTACCTCTATTGTCTTACTTTTTGAGTAGTGCTTTCATAATCTTTTGACTATATTCCAAAAACCCGCTTTCCTTTACCGGTCGAAAAGGCGAGTAACATCACCTAGTCGAAGCCTCTCCTCTCTGCACGTGGTCACGCCCACTAGAAGGAGCTTCCTAGTATCGACTCGTTACTCACTTTTGCCGCCAACACAAAGAGCTCGGGTTCTATTTAGTCAAAATATTTTTGAAAGCCAGCTCCTTCACCTTAGTTTATTTCTTGATTATTTTGAAAAATATTCTAAGCAGAGTGCACTTTTTATATTTATTCAAGCGCCTTTGGTGTATTCGATTAAGCCTCAACTAAGTCGAAGGAAGAAACACATCTAGTCGAAGTCTCTCCTCTCTTGCACGTGGTCCCGCCCCACTAGAAGGAACTTCCTAGCATCGTTTAGTTTCCTACTCTTACTACCGTAGCAGACTTATCGAGTCCTCCAAAGAAGGACGAACGAATTTTTTGAAGTCCTCTCGATGTTTGTTTAACTCAAGTTCTTTGTTCTCGATTTAATTAATCTAGTTGGAGATGGTAACATCACCTAGTCGAAGACTTTCCTCTCTGCGTGGTCCCGCCCACTAGAAGGAACTTCCTAGTGTCGATTAGCTCCCACTTTTTAGACCAAAGGCATGACAATGTGACCAAAAACTACAAGTTAACCAAACCTCTCTTTTTGAAACCCTTTTGACACTATTTACTTAGTTTGTCTAAACAAACTAAGCAAATAGTTGGGGCTAGGATAAAGTTATTAATTTGACTTCAATTCTTAGTCTTTTATTCGTTAATTATCTTTTGAGTTACTAACTACTCGACAAGATGATTTGCGAGAAAAAAAGATGGATTATATAATACATCGACAAAAGCTTGTTTTTTCACGGGTTTATTACAAACTACTCAAGAGGAGAGCCCAACGCATCTCCTCCAAACCTTCCTACCAACCGATTGCATTTCTTCTATCGACGGCTTGCTTACGCTTCTCGAGGCGATCGAAGTCGGCCGATTGGTTGCACATTAAGGCTAGGGTCATGAGCTTTAAGTTTTGCCAATGCATAGCTTACTGCAGATTCAACCGCCTCCTTTATCGACTCAGTTTGGTTGGCCTTCAGAGTGGTCACTAGTTCTTGCAAAGTCCCGACTTGTTCCCCAATGGTACTTATGTGAGCAGCTATCATATCATCTTGAGGAGCTTTGCCCTCAGTACGTAGCTCACCAAGTACATTGTTTAGGAGCGTGATACTGCCTTGAAGATTAATCTTCATCGCCTCCATCTCCTGTTGGGTACGAGTCGAAGCCTCGCGAAGTTGTTTGTTTTCGACCGCTTGCTCTGAAAAGAATAAGACTGGTCAAGCAAAAAAAAAACTCCTAGAGGAAAAGAAAACAAAAATAATCACAGGTAAAAGATTTCCTAACCTGCTAGTCGAGAATCCAACTTCTTGATTTCTTCAGCATGGGAAGCAACGGTCTCAGCATGCCTCTTCTTCCATGATATGATGTCCTCTGTATTTTTCTTAGCAATGCGGACGGTCTCGTGATAGATCAAGGTTTTATCCCTGACTTCAGTTTCGAGCCTTCCCAGTTCATGGTCCATTTCTAGAAAAGAAATGGGAGTAAGAAAAGGGAAAGAACTCGTAAAGGACTGCAGGTAAAGAATTGCTTACCTGATATTCGGGATCTTAACCTCGTAACTTCTTGATCTTTATCTTTGGAGATACGAGAAATCTCGCGAATGACCAAAGTTTTATCTTGGACTTCATTCTGGAGCTTTCTCATATCATATTCTTTTTCTAAAAAAGAAGCAACAGTCAGGTAAAAATCAACAACATAAGTAGTCTTAAGTTCAAGACTTCTTCGCTTATCTTTTCTGCGCTTTTTCGATTCTTGAGTTAGCTTCTTTAAGCTTCCTCAAGAGGAATTCTACTTTTTCCCATAGCTTTCGACTCCTCTTTTTCATAATCGGCGAGTCGGCCGAGTCTCTTTAAGTAAGCTATTTAACTTTGAAGGTTAAAAGTGGACATGAACATTGTTAAATTGGTCGAAGTTCTTCTTCTCGACCATGTATCTAGTCGTAAGTTCTCCTACGATAAAGCTTACGGTCGTAAGCCTTTTATGACTAGTACCTAGTCGTGAGTTTTTCACGACAAACCCCGTAAGCACTATATAAGTAGTCAAGTCGAAAACAACTACGAAAAATAGTGACTTACCACCTCTCTGCCTGTTTGCAGAGTTCCTCTTTTTCCTATCGTAGCTCTAGAAGTTGTCGGTGATATTCACCAACAACGGCAATTTGTTCTAGAGCTTTCTGCAAAAAGAAAGACAGTAAGAAATAAGGGAAGACCACATGTACAAGTATCATTAAATACTTACACTCATGGTTGATCGAGCAAATATCAAGTAAACCAGCTCTGGATTCTTCAGCTTGTCCACTCTCTCGACCTGATCCCACCAAACCTTCTCAAGACGCTCATTGTCAAAAGTGTCCCTCTATTGGGAATGTCTTTGGGATGAGGGACTCGATGGCGAGATCTAAGCGAAGACCCCACTATGGAAGCATCGGCCAAAGAAATCGAATGGTTGAAGTATTCCATCATCTTGATTAAAATTGCGATTCTCTTTGGATACCGGGAAGGAGGTTTGCAACGATTTCCTTTCCCGCACGGTGGTCGGTACATCACCACCTTGGGCAGAGGCTTCTCTGACGACCTCTGCTGGTTCCACGACCATTTCAAGAGTCGTGGTGCAACCTCGATGGTCATGGCGGCTACCTCGATGGTTGTAGCCGCTACCTCGGTGGTTGTAGCCGCTACCTCGATGGTCGTGGTTACGACTTCAGCGGTTGTGATAACCGCTTGAGAGCTCGACTTCTTCCACAACCCGTGTGGATTTATCCTTCGACCACTTCAGCTGTCATCTCTCCAATCGCTGGAGAGGCGGCAATGGGCTTCTCGATAGAAGCCTCCTCGGGGGCTGAAGGAGTCGAGCTAAAACCAACAAAAGGAAAGCAAGTCAAATTGTGAAAAGCAAAAGGTAAATGTTGTTCTTACACTTCAGCTCGTTTCACATACCTCTGCATCCTGGACCTGATCAGGAACTTAGGAGTTATCTTCCCAACGGAAGATTTCTTCGACTTGTTTTCTACGACCATGTCTGGTCGTGGATCTTGAACAGGGACCATCTCTCTGGTCTCCTGACTTTCCGGAGGGCCGAGATCAGTCTCGACCACTCCAAGAGCAGCGCTACCCTCAACGGTAGGCTCGGCTGGATCAGCGTTGTCCTTCACAAAAGACATAAACTCCTTCCAGTTCTCCTTTTCTAGTTGCTTGACAAAACTAGGAGTGGCAGAAACTGTGAAAGTTTTCTTGTCATAATAAAAAGGTACCTTGGCCTTATGGGCTTTACGCCTAAGAGGTTCTTCGACCTCCTCGGCCTCCTCAGCTGTAGCTGCTCCAGACTCAGCTTCTGCTGTGACCGTGTCCTTGGCCTTGCGGGCCTTGCACCTAAGAGGATCTTCATCCTCCTCGACTTCAGTTGTTTCGACCTCGGCTTCCGCTGCGACCGTGCGTGCCGCAGACCTTGCCGAGGACCAGGTCGAAATGAGGGGACTTGAGCTTGATCCTCCCTTGTCGACGACTCTTGTAAGTCGACGCTTTTTAGTTGGAGGAGCTGAGCCCTTGTCCTTTGTCATCCCTGCGCCGATGGTTATCAGTTCGACCTCTTCGTTATCCTGACGGTTTTCCATACCTACTTTCTGTAAAGAAAAACAGAAAAAGAAGAATCAATGACCAGTCGTAAGTTTTTCTACGACCAGTATCTAGTCGTAAGCTCTTCTACGACATCTCCCTGATTGTAAGATTTTCTACAATCACTACCTAGTCGTAAGTTTTTTCTACGACTATGAAGTCCTGAGGATAAAATCAACTTTTGATTACCTTTAGGCGCACAACCTTTTCCTCTGCGGATAAAACCGTAAGGATTTGAGGAGCCGCTATTCCGAGTGGCGGAGGCTTCTCACAAACGAGTTTGACTCGAGCGTCAATCTCTGCATGTGAAAGATCTAGGTGAACAAATAAAGATATTCATTAGACAATTTTTGAAGAAGACCAAACTGAGAGTTAAGTCGAAAAACTACTTACCCTCCTCGTAGTCCCTGGTCGGGTCTTTTGGCCCCGTGTACCTCCACATAGGAGGTACTCGTTTCTTCAAAGGGCTAATTTGACGTGTGATGAAATCCTTCACCACATGCCATCCGGTTAATCCCTTTGCTTTCAAATCCTTGATGGCTTGAATGTATGGGGCAATTCGGCTGATATCCTGGGGAGTCGAATCCCACGAAGGCTTCTTTTCGGCAGCCTTCCCCTCGAAAGTAAGGCTGTCTTCTGAGGTGACTTTCCAGTAAAACCACCTCTTTCTCCATCCCGGCCATGAAGACCGAGTAAATATCTGAATATACTCCTTTGACTTCCCATCATGGAGCTTCAGACCGCAACTTCCAGCAATCCCAGTTTGTCGAGCCATTCCATAGAAGTATTGAAAGAGCTCAAGGTCCACTAGAATTCCCAGGTATGCCTCACACAAATACACGAATACACTTAGCATTGTGATGGAATTGGGACCAAGATTCACCAATTCCACCCCAAAGCACTCGAGTATAAGTGTGAGAAAGGGGTGAGCAGGCAATCGAAGGCCACACTCACAATACGCCTGGAAGACGGGGATTTGCTCATCCTCCCCCGACGGCCATTGCTGCTTATACGCCGCAAACCACTTCACAAGGACCTTCTCTGGAATCTTCCCGGCGTCAACCAGAGCTTGAATCTTCACCGTATCTATCTCCGACTCGGCCCACTCAGAGACTCTCCCGGCCATTTCTCTCAGAAGGGGGAGATTTTCGATTGAGTGGGTGGCGGAGAAGACAAGAACTTGATGAACAGCGCGAGCGATTTGGGGAAAAGTATAAATCTAAGTCTTACCCCCGGTAAGTATTTATAACCATGTACCCTGGGCTGAAGGCGTGGCATTCCAAAGGTTGTCACCGTTTCAGGAACCGCTCCAACGGACAGGCTAACGGGTGTCGTTTGAAATTCCCTAGCGTGTCCGTTTAAGAAAATCAGGTTTGCTTTTATACCTCAAGCGAAATTACTTCCTTGGTTAGATCCTTTTTGACCAAAGGAAATGTTAATCGGAAAGGTTTTTCTTCCGATCACCATACTACGACCACCTCGTGATCGTAGGAGTGTTCTACGACTATTTGATAGCCGTAAGCAATCTTCTTGACCAAGCATATTTCTAGTCAAAGTAGCACACAAATGTCGAAGAGTTTTTCCTTCGACTATCTTTCTATGACTCTCTCATGGTCGTAACACCATCTATAACTCCTTTACCAAGTAAGTTGCTTTCACTTGAAGCTAGGGGGCTAGATGACGAGGATCTAATAATCCTCATTTTATCTTTTATTTGTAATTCTTATTATAAGTAAATATGACGTCATATGGTCGCTGAGTATACCCCTTAATTTTATAAGGGAGGAGCCTACTAGGTGGTCGTAAGTTATTCTACGACCACCCCCATAGTCGTAAGTCATGCTACGACTACCCCATAGTCGTAAGTATTGCTACGACTACCTTATGATCGTAAGTTCTTCTACGACCAGGTCACTTACGACCACCTTATGATCAATTAAACCTACAGACAAGTGGGTCCAATTGATTAAGGAATTCAAACAGTGAATATACGCTGTTACTCTACGAAGTAATAGCACGTAATGCTTCATTATCTCTGATATATAGCTATCAGGCGGCGTGGAGGAGTTAATACGCCGGTGATTACTGCCAACACGCTACGTTCTGAGATGTGATGAGGCGCCACTTCACCTGGAGAAACGGCCACTCCTTCACGTACTATATAAAGGCAGCAATCAGAGAAGGAAGGACAGATCGGATCGGGCTATCAGGAAGACAAGCACTATCATCTGTAATAGTGTTAGTTTTTCTCCTGATTATTCAGAATGCACTCAATACCATACACACACAGGAGTAGGGTTGTTATTCTCTCCGGAGAAGGCCTGAACCTGTATAAAAATTCCGGTGTCGATATCTCTGCGTGATTCCATTCTAGGAGACCCCTCGAATCAAACAATCTTTACGTAAGTTCGGTTCTAAAACACCGACAGTGACCTTATTAGTGCCCTAGTTGGATATTTGCTTGTGCCTTGTAGATGAGCTTCAGGATATATTTGATGTTGATGGAGTGATCGTCCTTATTTTGCAAATGATGATAGCGTCATGATTTCATTATGTGGACATCTTCATTATTGACTTCTTTTGCGTGGATATTTTGTACATGCCAAGGCTAGACTAGTATTGTGGTGGCAGGAGTTGGAGTATTTACATGTCAAGGATAGACTAGTATTGTCGACTTCTTTTATGTGGATGTTTTGTACATGCCAAGGAGACTGTGGCTATATTAGAATGCTTATAATTCTGAAATTGCATGTGTATGGTGTACTGTACATGTACTGTTGTGCTTATCAGTAATTTTATATTTTAGGTTTATATATTTGGGAAAATTGGCTACAGGGCACTGATCAATGTGCTCCTTTGCCAACGGACATTGGAGAATCGTGTTGCGACGAAAGCAATCGAGAAAAGATGTAATTTGGCTCTGAGACACTGAACCCTTATTTTATCATTTCGGTAGGAGAGAGAAGGCATAGGAATTGTCCTTTTGCCCTTGATCGGACTTGGTTGAGACGGACCATTTAGGCCCTTCGCTCCTTATCCGGCGGATTCGATCGCGCTTTGACTCTCTCTCTCTCTCTCTCTCTCTCTCTCTCTCTCTCTCTCTCTCTCTCGTGTTGGCCTGGCCGGCCAGCGGTGGCGGCAGCGGCGGCCAGGCGGCAGCAGCGGCGGCGACTGGTGTTGTTTTGCCACGGCATGGCGGGTGGTTCATTCTCTGGGTCTTCGTCCTCGGCGCGTGAGGCCAGCCAAGACTCATGGTGGTAGACTCCCCAGTGCAAAGCCCCTTTGCGGACTTTGGTGGTGGGCGCACCTCCGGACGAGCTCAATCCGGGTAGAAGTTCTTCAAGTGCAGAAGAATGAAAATGTGGGTAGTATTTGGTGTTTTGTTTGCACTTGGTTATGCATTTGTGTTGGAATTTGTCGGATTCAATTGATTGGTTTTGTACATTGGTTGATTTTCAGCTCCCGAACCATTGCAAGTTTTTCATGTCGAAAGATAAGTCTGAAGCCTATTTGTTTGATAATGGTTTGTTCCTTTTGACATTGGGATTCTGATGATCCGTGGCCTCCATGGAAGCCCTCCTGGATGAGTTGAAGCTGGCCGTTAAGGAGGTCCAGGAGACCATGGAAGAAATGAAGGGTTCCATTGTTGCAATTCCTCCTGTTTTGACCGCGATGAGGAATACTATGAATGGAATGTATGGTGAGATGAAGGGACTGAGGTTTGGGATGGCTGGCAATGTGGTGAACAAGAACCGTCACCTGCGTGAGAAGATGATGATGCTTGGCTGGTCGATTGTCTTCCTCCTTGTGGCTATCTTGGTAGTGTCTCTTAAGAAGTAGATTTAGCTAGGCATGTAGATGTTAGACATGGCACTGAATGGTGTATGCAATGAGGAACCCAGAATTTCCCCTATGTATTTTGTTGTGATTGCAGGTTGTAATCTTTGAAATGGTTTATGCAATGAGGAACCCAGAAAAATGACTATGTATTGTGTTGACAATATTCTGGCTTGTAATGCTGAAATGGTATATGCAACGAGGATCCCAGAATTTTTCCCTATGTATTGTGTTGACAATATGATGAAATGGTATATGCAATGAGGAACCCAAAAAATGACAATACTTCAATATTGACATGACAGAACCATGGTAGAACCATACCAGAACTAAACAGTGACATATTCCATACCAAAAGTAATGGATTACATGACATATTGACATGTCCTGAATTCATGTTCAACTCCAGATTACATGACACATTGACATATTCCATACCATACCAACTAGCTGTCATTACTCTTACAAAAGCCACTGGAACTCAGTGGATTACATGTCCATAACATTCAATTAAACAAAAGTCTTCCTTCTTCTCCCATCCATGCCTAGCATTCCCAAGACTGCTTCAGATTGATCTTACTAACTTCCCAGGACTGCTCCGGCTGTTGATGAACAAAATGTTACAATGCAGTATAGACATGTACAAACTAGTAAGAACCTTACAAGATTGGAGTACACAAGATTTACCTCCTTGTTCTTTGGACCGGGGGACGTTGTGGTATTCCAGACAGAGGATTGGAGGAGCATCTGATTCATTGATAGTGACTACTCTCTTAGCTACTTTGCTAGTCTTTCTCTTTGGCTTTGGCGGTGCAGGTTGAGGAGCATCTGGGTCATCAACAGGCTCATTGCATGTCTTCATGATGTGCCCAAACTGTCCACACCTCTTGCACTTACTTCTCCTTTTGCTATAACGTCCTTCCTCACATCCTTTGAACCTTCTTTTCCTTGGCCTTCCTGCTGCCCTCTTGAGTATAGGTGGCCACAGCTTGAATCCTAAGTCAACCTTAG
Organism: Phyllostachys edulis; assembly: GCA_036346405.1. Lineage (NCBI taxonomy): Eukaryota > Viridiplantae > Streptophyta > Magnoliopsida > Poales > Poaceae > Phyllostachys > Phyllostachys edulis. The sequence continues at coordinate 123,913 of JAYEVD010000730.1, read as the reverse complement.
GCCACTGATTCTTGTCTGTCATTGGCATCACTAAACCTGCATATGCTGCCTTGAATTTGTCCACACTATAGTATTCATGCACATATCTCTCAAGTTCTTCATTTCTCTTGAACAAGATGAGGCAAATAGCATGAGTGCAGGGGTAGTCGAGTCGCCACTCCATGCAACAAGATTCCTTAGCATTTAGGTCAACTGTATGCCTCCAAGTAGTTAAGTCTTTATTGGTGCCACCAATCTCTCTGTGAAATTATGACTATGGAAGATTTTGAATGGCGGGTTTACGCTCTTTGCATTCGAGGACTTTGATGACATGGGGTAGTACCAATCCTGCAGACTTGTCGACAAGGTTTCTCTGGTGCACATCTTACGCATAATCATTTGCCCGATTCTATCCATCAACTCCATAACAGGGAGTGATTTCTCATGCTTCACCCAGTTGTTGAATGTCTCTGCAATGTTATTTGTGACATAGTCACATTTACTTGCAGTAGAGAACATGCTCCTAGCCCATAGATGCTTGTGGTTCTCCTTAATCCACTCCATGGCTCTAGGTGATGCTTCCTCCATTACCTTGTAGTGCATGTCAAAGTTGGCCCTTTTGTAAGCCCGGGAGGCAGCCACAGATGCCTTTGGAAAACCTCCCCATGAAACCTCTTCTGGAAATTTTTGACAAGGTGCCTCATACACTCCCTATGTTCAACCCCATTGGAGAAGATCCTAGTAACTCCAATATCAATGCCTTTACCTGCATCTGTAGATATCACCAAGCCAGGGGGTGAACCAATGGCTCTGTGCAAATTCTGCATGAACCATTGCCAATTCTCAGCACTTTCTGACTCAAAGACTCCATAAAGCCACTGGAAACATCCAATTGTGGCCATCAATCCCTATGGCAGATGCCAACTGACCCCTCCACCTACCAGTGAGCACAGTTGAGTCAATGCCTAAGTAAGGTCTACAACCATTAAGGAATCCATCAACACAAGCCTTGAGGGCAACAAACATCTTGCTGAACCTCATCTTGTTGCCAACCCGCTCATGCTCCATCTCTACTATGCTGCCAGGACATCTCCTCTCTAATTCTGCCTTGAAGCTGAAAACATGTTGAAAACTGTCCTCCCATCTGCCTAATATCTCATCCAGTGCCATTTGCCTCCCATCCCAAACAACATAATATGATATGTTGATTTTGAATTTCTCCTCTAAAAACTTCTTCAGAGCTGTAGCACCAATTGTAGGATCCTGTCTCAACTTTGCAATAACCCTATCCTTTACCCATGCATTGGTAGCCATACAGTTCCTCTCTACTTGGCTAGAGCTTGGACATGAATGTTTGTATGGCATCTTCCTAATCTGCAAAGGAAAGCATTAGACATGAGTACATGACAAAAGATGTATACTATGAAAACAGAAAGCTTACCATCCAAGTCCTTCCATCCTGAAGCCTTGACGCATGTATCCTCCACTTGCACTTCTTGGCCTTGCAATGGGCTCGGTACCTCGATGCCTCACTGGAGGTAGCTGCAAGTTGGACCTCATTAAGCACTGCATATTGCCTTATACACCTCTTAAAACATTGACCATCCTCAAAAGTAACTCCAACATCTATGTTAGGATTCTCTATGTCAGTTACATGAACATTAGTCTGACAACCAGCCTCATCATCAACTGAAGACTCACTTTGATCATCATCATCATCATCATCAGCTGGCACATACTCCTGGTCTGAGGTATCGTCACCTGACATCAAATCTTTGTACTCAAGCCGCTCATCATCCACACCCACATAATCTTCTTGGTCATCATCAGCCTCAGCCCATTTGTCCACATGAGCGGCGCAGTCTGGCTCATTATGCGGGCAAGTGTGCTATCTTGTGTTGGCAAATCAGGGGCAGATGGCAATGTCTGCTGTGAGGAGGTGGCCTGCAGGGCACAAGACAGGTTGCTACTACTTGCCTGCCTACTTGCCTGCCTACTTGCATTTGAACCAGAAACACTAACAACTAGAGGGAGCCTCCTGATGTCCCAGTACATGTCAAACGCATCAAGCAGTGCTGAGTCAGAAGCAACCTCGGTATATCTACTTCACTTTTTGTTCCAAATGGTGACAGCAAGTGTTTGGTTGCTTCTATGTCGCACCTCATCATCAGGATCTTTCAGTAAGTCAAGGAAACAACTAGTATCCCTGTCTAAAACCCAGTTAATGTCCCGGCTAACATGGTACTCCTGCCTACCATCGTCAGTGAACTCGACATAAGCACCAACACGCCTGACTACTCGCATGCCACTCCGGATCCATCCTCGCACATTAGAATGGAGCGAAGAGCAAGATCGAGCGCAACGCACATTACAATGCAACGAAGATAGCAACATCGAGGCGCAACCCTAAATCGGCGCACATTGAAATGGAGCGAAGATAGCAACATCGAGCGCAACCCTAAATCGACGCACATTGCAATGGAATGAAGATAGCAACCTCAGCGCACAACCCTAAATCGACACACATAAACCCAGATCTAAACTACAAACACCAGATCAACACCAAATCGGCATGAGGAAGAACCTTACCCATCGGGGACCCATGCAAGCTTCACAGGCTTCGACGGGGAGTCCGTGCTCCTGAGCCGCCACATTTTTGGCGCCTTCATCTCCGATAGAGCTCAGCCCTCTGGAGCACATGCTCCAGCCGAATCCGAAAGGTGGCGACAGGGAGAGATTTGGGGGAGAACTGTGAGGGAGATAGGATAATGTGCAGGCGACGGGGAGAAGAACCGTTGCGTTGGGAGAAGAACCGTTGCGTTACGTTAGGGTTCGATCGCACCGGGTTCACCAGGGGGTAGGGGCACTCCAGTCTTTTCGGATATTTTCTCTCTCCCTCCGGCTGGGAAATGATAAAATAAGGGGTTCAGTGTCCTGTAGCCAAATTACAACTTTTCTCAGTGCTTTCTGGCTGCAGCACGATTCTCCAATGTCCTTTGGCAAAGGAGCACATTGATCAGTGCCCTGTAGCCAATTTTCCCTATATATTTTGCATCATCTGAATTTCATCTATGTGTTGCAACTGTATTTGATTGTTGATATGACATTTTCTAAGTGGTACGATTAAGAAAATTGTATGTTTTTTTAAATTCTGATTGAATGGTGCAAACTATTGGAAAAATATTAAATTCACTATTCCAGATAGCATAATTACATTTTATTAGTATTTTACACTTATATTCCTAGGTGCCTAATCTGTTGGGAATCATGCTAATGGTGTCAATATATCTGTCGGGGAAAAGAGACAATCAAGGACAATTAACTGCCGGGGAAACTCTAACTGCCGGGAAAACAACTAACTGCCGGGGAAAACCAACTTATCTAGGGCACTTAACTACTGGGGAAAACATACATCAAGGGCAGGTTAACTGCCAGCAATACATCTAACTGCCGGGAAAACTCTAACTGCCGGGAAAAACAACTTTTCTAGGGCAGTCAACTGCCAGGAATACACATATCTGTCGGGGAATGTCTTTCCCGATAGCACTTTACCAGGCTGGGAATACACATTCCTGGCAGATAAATTGCCTTGCAACGCAGTTTTTCCCAGCAGTTGCATTGCTCTTAATACTATGCCATGGTGTAGTGGAAGTAGATGGCAATCAAAGCCACTAAGCAATCTAAGAAATGTGTGAGGGGAAGGGGCGTTGGGGTCGGCAACTCGGCATCTATTACCTTTGGGCGTCGAGGGGAAGGATGAGCAGGGAGCACGGGAGCAGCAGGGCGACGTCGAAGGGGAGGCGTGCCGGGCTCATGGGAGGAGGAGGCGATGCGTGCTCGAAGGAGGGGAGGAGGCAGGCTCGGGGAGGAGGGGCGCCGGGTTCGGGACGCGGTGGCTCGTGTTCGGGGAGGAGGTGGCGGGCTTGGGGAAAAAGGCGCGCCAAGCTCGAGGAGGAGACGGCGTCGAGGACGGTGGCGACGGGCTCGAGGAGGAGGCGGCGATGGGCTCGGGGAGGAGGGATGTTAGAGAAACTTAATCGTTTGAGTGGGGGGCGCGGCAAACCCTAGAGTCTGAATATAAATAGGGTTGGACATCACAAATAGTTCCAATAAATAACCGTCTGTGATATCTGATGTATCACAGATGGTTTTTAGATGAAACTGTCTGTGATATCTGATGTATCATAGACAATTCTTTAGATGAAACCGTCTGTGAAAGATAATCACAAACGGTTTGTCCTAAGGAACCATCTGTGATATTTTTTTGTATTGTTACATCTATTTCTATTTATTGGCTAGCCTCAGAAAATGCTAGCCATGCCCTCTGAAACAAGCAGAAACACACCAAGTACATGCATACATCCAATTCACATTCATTTCAGAAACAAGCACATCCATTTCACAAATTCAGATATGACACATTCTCATATACATAAATGCAAATTCACATATGACACATTCTCATATACATAAATACAAATTCAGAACATATGACACATAAACATTTCATTCATCATTCCACTTGCTTATCTCCTTTAAAAATTAGCCCTTCATGATGATTGACGTGTATGTAGCTAGTTTCATCACGATGTTCTTCCTCGACCCTTATGCCATTTCTGAAAGGTGGCAACTTGTTAAATTGATTGTATTCTTACTCGTCCACTACATTCTCAACTCCGACAATCCTCTTTTTTCTATGAAGAACTACGTGGCGCTTCTTATTTGCCTGGTCGGTTACATAGAAGACTTGAACAACTTGGTTAGCGAGTACGAATGGTTCATCCTTGTATCCAACACGTTCGAGGTCCACGATAGTGACGCTGTACTTGTCGACCTTCACCTGTGGGAGATGGACCCAACGACACTAAAACAGGGGGATCTTGAAAAGCACGTAGTTGAGTTCCCAAATCTCCTCTATGAACCCATAGTAGGAGCTCCTCAACCCATCGGTACTAAACGCATCTATGCGGACACCGCTGTTCTGGTTAGTGCTCTTTATATCCTGAGCCTGCGTATAGAATGTGTACCCATTTATGTCGTATCTTTACCATGTCACAACTGTAAAGGTTGGCCCTTTTGCCAACCATGTCAATGTATCACTTGACGATTTCCTAATGAGTCGCTCCTTCAACCATTGGTTGAACCGACTGTTGTGCTGTCTCGTGATCCAAACATCTAGCCACTTCGGATTCTGTTGTCGAAGCACGTCCTTGTGCTGGTTGATATGTAGGAACACTTCAGTCATGTGTTGCAAGACCGTGAAATGGACTTGAGCATACGCTCTCATCTCTAGAGTGATTTCTTTCATTCTGATGGTCCCGATACCCTCGAGCCTCCCCTCATGGCAAGATCGAGGCACACCTATTGGTTCAACTTGAGCCATGTAATCGACACTGAACTCAATGACCTCTTCGGTTGCATAACCTTCGACGATGCTGCCCTCCGGCCAAGATCGATTTCGTACATAGGACTTGAGAATTCCCATAAACCTCTCGAACGAGTACATGCTACGTAGGAACACAGGCCAGCACATCTTTATCTCCCTCACAATGTGAACAGTGAGATGGACCATGATATCGAAAACGACAGAGGGAAATACATCTCAAGATGACATAGAGTCGTCACCACCTCATCCTGCAGAGCATCTAGTCCTTCGGGATCGATGACCTTCTGAGCAATTGTGTTAAAGAAATAACACAACCTCATGATTGTCTCTTGGACCTTGATCGGCAAAATACTTCTAATTGTAACAGGGAACATCTGTGTCATCAGCACATGACAATCATGAGACTTCATGCCAATTAACTTCAAATCTTCCATCGAAACAAGTTTCTTCATGTTGGCGGAGTAACCGGACGGAACTTTCACACCATGCAAGCACTAGCACAGTTCAATTCTCTCAGCCTTGGACAGAGTGTAACAAGTAGGGGGAAGGTACGTTCGTCCTTTATCGGTTTTTGTCGGTGCTAACTCAGGTCTGATGTCCATATCAACCAAGTCAAGCCGTACATTGACACCATCATTTGTTTTGTCACGAATGTTCAGTAAGAGACCAATCAAGCTGTCACATACATTCTTCTCTACGTGCATAATGTCGATGCAGCGGCGAACTTCTAGGTGCTCCCAATAAGGTAAGTCCCAAAATATTGATCTCCTCTTCCAGATGTTCTTCTCACGGGTCCTTGATTTACGTCCCTTTCCGAGCACAACATTTAAATCCTTAACAATATTATAGACCTCTTTTTCGCTTAAATGCCTTGGAGCTAAATTGTCCTCCTTCTCTCCGTCGAATTGTTTCATCCTACGGTATGGGTGAGCCCTTCGGAGGAACCTACGGTGATGCATGTACACAGTTTTGCTCGAGTGCTTTAGCCACACACTCTTGGTATCGTCTAAGCAGTGAGTACATGCTTTGGCCCCTTTTGTACTCTGGCCCGACAGATTAGTAAGGGCGGGATAATCATTTATGGTGCAGAACAACAAGGAGCGTACAGTGAAGTTCTCTCGTTTGTACGCATCCCATACCTGTACCCCTTCGATCCACAGTGTTTTTAGATCTTCCATCAATGGTGCTAGGTACACATTAATATCATTCCTAGGTTGCTTCGGCCCTTGGATAAGTATCGACAACAAAATATACTTTCTCTTCATACACAACCAAGGAGGAAGGTTGTAGATACAGAGAGTCACGGGCCAAGTGTTATGTCGGCTACTCATGTTACCGAAAGGATTTATTCCATTTGTACTCAATCCAAACCTTATATTCCTCGGTTTCGCACTGAAGTCTGCAAACCTCCTATCGATGTTTCTCCACTGGGTGGAATCAGTAGGGTGTCTTAGCTTTCCATCCTGCTTACGCTCCTCCGAGTGCCAACGCAGCAGTTTTGCCTCTTTTGGGTTCGCAAAAAACCGCTTCAAACGGGGAATTACAGGAAGATACCACGCCACCTTAGTAGGAGGTCCTTTCTTCACCTCGATTCCCTCTCTTGTAAATGTTGTTAAGTCACCTAAATGATCTAGCAGAAATTTGAATGTTGAATTAGTATGGAAATTGTCCTGTTATAAGATGCATGAACTGACAATAGATACTTCCTGTTAAATAACTAATCCTTTTAGCTAAATATTGTGCTTAATTATTTGATCACTGAAAATTTGACCAGCAAATAGATAATTAAATTAGCTACTGGAAGTTTAAGTTCATAGGAGTCTAGATTAGCATTTTTGTAACATCCCAAATGTATAATTAGGGTTAATCAAGTATAATTATATGTGTAGAAATTAAAACTTTTTCTCACATCTTGAAAAACCCTAAAATCTTATGTAATTCTTGTCCAAGAGTTGTGTAATCCAAAAACACAAAGCTCTTGTTGACCAAAAGTCAAATTCCTTTTTCCAATTATCTTAAATCTTGTGCCAAACGTTTGGAATATATTTTCCTTGGTCCCAAAACTGATATGGGACCCCTCTGAAAAATATCATGAGTTATAACACTTGTTGATAATTTTTGGAGGCAAAACAATCCTTTAAACAACCTTCATGAATTTCCTGAGAAAAATGCATTGCATAATAACCTCTGAAAATTTTATGCAAGGTTGATCTCGTGTCAGCAAGCTCCAGTTAAAATTTTATCAAATTTGGAGTTCATTTGCTACCTCAAATAATTCTGCTAAGTTTCAGCCGTTAAAAACTAAATTTAAAAGCCTACACTTTGTTCCTTGGGCTAGCCCTATTCAAAGTTGGTCCAGCCCAACCATGTGCACCTCACAAGACCTCATCTCCACTGATCGGTCGCAGGTGGTTGGATTTACATCCAACAGCCACGACCTCCTCATGATCAACACCGCAAAGACCTCCCCACCTCATGAGGTCGTAACCATTGGATCAAAGATCCACGGTCATGACCTCCCCGTGTTAAACCTCAAAGACCTCCTCATTTGTTAAACCATCGCAGCGAGGTCATCCCATTTGTTGAGGTCGTGGCCGTTGGATCAAATCCAACACCACGACCTCCTCCTCAACATACTCGATCGAGGTCATCCCACCTCGTGAGGTCATAGCCCTTGGATCCAAGATCCATGGCCCCGACCTCCCCTCACTGTTAAACTAAACAAACCTCCCACCTAACCAAGGTCGTAGCCGTTGGATCAGATCCAACAGCTCACGACCTCCCCGTGCTATCAAGCACTCACAACCTCCCCCATCTTTTGTTGTGCACCGTTAGATTAAAATCTACGGTCACGACCTCCTCCTTTGTCTTATGCGCACCAGACCTCCCGGCAAGACGTGAGATCGTAGCCCTTAGATCTAAATCTAAAGGCCATGACCTCCCTTATGCGTTGCGCAAGCTCAGGACCTCCACCTCCTTTGATCGGAACCCTTAGATCTAAATCTAACGGTCCTGACCTCCCTTGCCTGTTGCGCATCATATCAGACCTCCCCATCAAGTCAATGCCCTTGGATTTAAATCCAAAGGCCATGACCTCCCCTCATGTCTTTTTGATCGCGTGCGGTTAAGTCCTCACTAAAGGTCCGCACCGTTGGATGGAGATCCAACGCTTTGGACCTCCTGTCCCTTTTCCTCCCGTGCGTTTTCGCGATTAAGGAAATCGGAGGGCCACGACCTCCCCATCCTTGATCGTGTGGCTGGGACCTCCTCCCAGCCACTTAAAACATAACGGTTCGAAAATGAGATCCGATGGTTAGGACCTCCCCAGGTCTTATCCAACGGTCATAAGGACCTCCCCTGTTCTTCTCCTTCCTCTGGCGCATCGTCGTGCTCTGGCGGTGGAGTTAATCTTGCCAGCCTCTGCACCTTTAATGACTCTTTCTTGACCGCATTTAATCTGGTCGACTTTCATCTCAGTCGTCAAGACACCTTGCCCTGTCAACCTTTATGTCATGTCCACCCCATGGACCAACCTGTGGGCTAAGCTCACCATGGAGCTTAGCCCGACTCCTAACCTTCACTCGGGCTATAAGTCACCATTGGGTTCCTCCCTTAGCTTCTTTGGCACACTTCTAAGCTCTAAGCTTGCACCGTGTCATTTGAGCTTTCCTCCCTCCCTCTTGGCGCCATTGTTGAGAAGCTTGAAGCTCCTCGGTGGACAAGGGTCCTGGAGTTTTTCCTCCTTTTCTCCTTGCTTCCATTTGTGCCCTACCCTCACGGGACCAAGGCCTAACTTGATATTGTTGGGCATTTGCGAGAGGGGACAAAGTGGAGCTTGAAGTTGAAGCTTTGGCCGTGGAGCACCCTTCCTCCCGACACGGTCCTCCTTCCTCGACCTCCTCGGCACCTTAGGACCTCCGGTACTCACGATAGTCCTTTAGCGGCTGGCACCCGCATGTATGAGGTCGCGGAGCTTTAAATTGGGCACCGCTGAATGTCGCGGAGCTTCCCTTTTGCATTTTGGTTTCTGCCGTGTGCTTGTCTTCGTTGTCCTCTCCGGCTCGCCGGCGTTCAAGGCCGTCGCCGCCGTTGAGAGGAGGTCCTTTGGGTGCGCATGGTTATTGCGGACCCAACGGTACCATTGGATCTCGCCGGCGAGGTCTACATCGCCGGCGATGACCACATCTTCTTTCGGGTTTTGTCGGACACAACGGCAGCGTCGTTGTCGTTTTTAGGACAGAAATCCTCCATGTTTAATGCGCTAATCATGTGTTCCAATCATTGTAATCATTGGATGTCTTAACTGCCTTTAATCCACCCTTTAATGTGCGCATTTAAGACCTCCCGCGCGCGCGGACCTCCTTGATGTCCAGCGCGCATTTATTCATGTCCAGCGTCTTGCGAGTTAAAGCGCTGGAGTGCAGGGCGTCCGGACCTCCTCCGAGGAGATCTGGGCGTCCAAGACCTCCCCTTGCAATCGTGGCCGTCCAGACCTCCTGGAGGTGCAGTGGCGTTAGGACCTCCTTAGACCTCCCTAGGTTGTCTCGGCCGTTCATGACCTCCCGGGTAGATCTTGACCGTCAAGGTCCTCCTCAGACGATCTGAACCATCGAGGACCTCCTTGGAACATCTGGACCGTCCGGGACCTCCCCTGTGAGGTCCTGACGATGTAGATTTTCCTCGGGGAGATCTTGATAGTTTGGACCTTCCTTTGGAAGATCTCAACCGTTGAGGACCTCCCTTTAGATCTGGTCCGTTCGGACCTCCTTTCCATGTTGTGGTCCGTTGGATTTAGCATCTCGGCCGACCTCCCCTCACCTCGCGCATGTGAGTTGCTAAGAGGTCCAGACCTCTGGACTTCACGTCTTGGCGTGTGTGATGTTCTCTGGGAGGTCTTGAGCCGTTGGATCTGAGATCTGTGGCTCACGTCCTCCCATACCTGGTGAGTTTTAGAAATTCGGTGAGGTCTTAGTTAAACTAAAATAAGGTATAGACTTTAGAATTTCATATCTCTTTCATTTTAATTCCAAATGAGGTCATTCAAATTGTGTTAGCTCTGTATTGAACTCGACTTTAATCCAAAAATGATTGTAAGTTGAGTTCAGCTTCAGAGCACAGTTTACCATTAGATTTTAAAACCATCTTTAAAATATATACTCAAATTGATGCTTAACTTGTAAAATACATAACTAATGCTCTATAGATTATTTTTGGGTGAGACCAACTTTGTTGGTTTCCTCTCTTAGTGAACTCACTGTGAAAATTAGTTTTGAGCATGTTGCTGTTAGGAAATTGAGGACTTGTGCATTATAATTTTGTTCAAGTTCTTGTTTTTGAAAAATTATAGAAAGTGCAATATAGCTCCAAATGAGATGAACTCAATTGTGTTATTCATCTCATGAGGTGCTGGTTTTACAGTAAAAATTTCAGCTTCACTTCTATTCTAGAAAATTTTGCGATGAACAGTAACATATTTCTAATTAATAGGCTGAGCAGAATTGATTTCATCATATCTTTTGCATTGAGAATCCAAATCAATTGGTTCTTATTGCTAAATTCATGATAAATCATTGTCTTGCTGCTGTAAAATTTTCATGGCTTTTGGAGTTCGTTTGTTGTGCTATCTTTGTTGTTTTTAAATCGTTCTTATCGGTTCTTTCTCGCTTTTCCGTTAGGTTTCGACATTTGTGGTGATCCCGAGAGCGACCCTCTGCCACAACTTGGCCAGCAACAAGGCAAGCAGTTTGACCATTTCCATCATTGTCCCATTACTTTAAAGCTTAATACTTTGTTTTACTTCTATGTATGCATGCTACTTTGTGTTAAATGTCGTTAGTAGTCCTATAGTCGCATAATCTGTAGGAATTATTTACCCTCTACTACCATGAGCCTAGGTTATTTGCTGTGGTGGGAGCTCGTTGGATGAGCTCTTATCGCTTAGTAGTTTCGATGTAAATTGCTTAGACATGCTTAGTTATCGGTAGAAATGGGCGATCATCGACTTAGTCGATGGTCTTGATCACTCAAAAATGATTATTACTCCTATATGTCCAGCACTTGTGCTTTGTTTGATTTGTAAAATCAAAAACTGAAAATAAAAGATTGATTTAGACTTGGGCATATTGGATGGATGGTGCGGTTTTTGGATGTGGTGGTATGCAGGGTCCCTAAGGACCCAGTACTTGGGTCACTAAGCCAGCGATTTCACGTACTAACCACGCGAGGGGCATATGGAACCCTCTTGACTAAGTACTCTAGGAGGTGTTAATTATGAGCGAGCTCGGTTGGTGTGTTTTCAAAAACAAATGTATATGTATAGTGTGGGAGGAGCATTAGCTTAGGGAAGGTTGTGATGTCTCCTTCTCCCGTGGGTTGTGCAGCTCGTAATTAGCATTCATCCTTTGGAAAGGTCTCGTAGGCCTTAGCCGTGCAAACACACCTTCTAAGTGTGCGTAAAGGAAAGGCGATGCGGCGTGTGGAGTGCAGTGGTACACCCTGCAGGATAAAACTATTCGAATAGCCTCGTCCTAGGTTATGGACATGCTTGGTAAGGTCGTTCAAGACTAGACTACAACCTTTAATTAAAACTTGACATGGTTGGTATGAACGGGGAGTTCATGCTATTGTTGTGGTGACTTGGGTTAGTCACTTCCAGGATTGTTCTTGTTGTTGTTATTATGTTATTATCGCGTTGTTATTTCAACAACTAAAAATGCTTTGTCAAATTGCTTTCAATCTACTATGTTATTGCAAATGAAACTTGCTTTATGCTAAAATGAGTCCAAAGCCTCATCCACTTAAATAAAGCTTGCATGTAGCTAAATTATAGTTCTGTTATCTTACGTCGGTCTTGCAGTACAATAAACAAGTTATTGTACTCATTTGCTTTGCTTAACAACTTTGTTGCAGAGGAGGTAGAGCCCAAAGGGCTTTACTTTTCTGAAGTTGTGCGGTGGTTGGGAGAGCGACTAGCTTGGCGGTCCGGTCGATTGCCTTGTGGGCTAAAGGCACCTTGGTTGGCTCTTATTTTGGGCCATCTTTATGGCACTTTTGCTTCATTGTTATCTTTTTGTAACTATTGTTATTTGGCCTAAGGGCCTCTCTTTTGTAATATCTATTCCATATTAATGTTAACTTCGGTTTGTTGCTTATGTACTATGTGTTGTATGGAATTGATACATCCTTTTGTTGTGAGGTATGTATCTTGCATTCGGAAGTATCGTCTCTCGAGACTGGGTTTATTTGGTTGATAATACTAGGGTCAATTGGATGACTAAGTATTATGAGCCTAATAAACGTCGGGGTCTCACAATTTTAATACTTGAATGGTAACCTGAAGATAATTAGTAAATAATGTTTGATTTAGTGGAAAAATTAATTGGCAAAATCATATGACAGCACTTGATTAAAATAAATGAACAGAGAATGAATAGTCATGTGATGAAAAGGTTGTTATGTTAGTAAACCAACTGCATACCAATATTTCCTGCTACTAACTAATTTTGTGAATATCAATTGAGTTAATAAATTGGAAGTTTGAATTTGAAAGAAGATTAGCTAATAGAACTTTAATTCTGAAAAATAGCTGTTATATATATGCATGAATAGTAATCTGAAGATGTTAGTTTTGGTCAATAGAATTATAACATGGTTAATTCAATAGTTAGAAATGTTTCCAATTTATTTAGTCTTTTGAACACTTAAGCTATCTAACAGCAGTAACCCAAATCTGAAAACCAAATATGAAAGCCCATCATGAAGTTAAATTTTCAGAACAATAAAAGAAGGCAATTAACTCACCCCTGTTGTGAAACATAAATAGTAAAGAAAGATTTAATGCTTTATGTTGTGTTTAGCTTTGTAGGTCACTCCACTAAATTAATTAATCTAAGAAGAATCAGTTTTGTTGATAGGCATTGGCTATGATAATTCAGTAGCTAGAGGAGTTAATAATTTTAATTAGTCTTTTTAGTCATCACCTATCAAGCAACATTCAAACCTGAAGTATAGTGAAATTAGGAAGCTAAATAGCTTAGTAATTAATAAATTGTTTAAGGTGTTTAGACTAGCTAAATAATTGAAGCTTAACTAAAATTAATCTTGTTGTCTAACTTTAGGCTAAATAACAGTAGTCATAAGGCATTTCTAGAATTTTGATCTTAACAGCTTTTTGGTCCATTTGAACTTTAGCCCTTAAACTAACCAAGGCTAATCATCTAAAGAATAAGCATTAATTTGGTTAACTAAAACAAGCTTAACCAAGTTAAAAATTCATGAAGTTGCTGTCTTTTTATTTATATGTGAATAGTATCTTAGTAATTAGTAAGACAATGAAATAAGCTATTCTTTTGAATACTTGTTAAGACTTTAAAAGATTAATTGATAAGAAAACATATAAGAGGATTGATTTTGACTATATGATCATCGTGGCTGTATGCATAGAATGCCTAGCGAGAGTGTTTGTGAGTACTAGGTGTCCTGTTAAGGAAAACAATATCACCTAAACTCTAAGTATCGTCAGTTATTATGATTACCCCAGAAATTGAATTAACTTTAACAAATCCATAAGAAATTGAACTTCTATTAAACTAAAATTCTATACCTAAATGCATCTAAAACAATAACCTCATTAATATGTAATTATCATGCATTTTTGAGCATTTTGGATTTCTCGATTTCATCGGTGTTTATTCGCTATCGCATTTTCTCTCTAGATTATGAGTTGCATGGAGTGAACATTTACGCCTACAAGAGTGAACAAATGGACTTCTACCAAGGCAAGCATCCTCTCTGCACCATGTTGATCCCAATCTTTTGAACTGTAGATTTACAAAACACAGTGATACTATTGCATGCAATTTTCTAAAAATTATTTGTGATGTGTCCTTAGGTAGTTACAACCTGAACTTGTGGCTTACCTTAAATTTGATCATACACTCAACTTAAGGTAGTGTTTCTTTTAGCAAAGCGATTGAACAGGAGAAAGAGGGGGTTTTAATGTAATACTCCGATTTATTCTATGAAAGAAAGCGTTCAAAAGAGAAATTAGACATAAAAAAGGAGGGTTTCTGCAGTTCTTCGGCAACTTGGCCCTCGGGCCTTGGCCCAGGAGGCCCAAGAGGGGCCGGCCACCAATAAAAGGAAGGGGAAAACCCTAGCTGTGCTGTAGCTACAGTACCACCGCCACTGTAGCATGCCTACCGTAGCACGCCCCTCTCCTCCATAGTGGTGCCTCCCTTCCTCGCCGTCGGTGCTCCCCGCTGCCGATCAAGTGAAGAAAGGAGAGGAGATCACCTTCGCGGGGAGAGTTCATCGTCTTCCTACGATTCTACAAGGGTAACATCGCGTGTTCTTCGCTGGTTGATGTGTATTAGTTGCAATTGATTTCGTTTGGTAGATCAAGTAATCAACAGTTAATAGATCGTGTTCTGTCCAGTAGATTGAACGATGGTTTTCATATCTTTAGAAGCAGAATCTGGGGATCCAATCTCTTAGAGATAGTTGGGTTATGTCCTTAGCTTTCCGTGGCCGCCAAGAACACCCAGATCCGATTAACGGTTAGAAAGTTATGAATTGTTTAGTGCCGCTGTCCTGTTAATCTGTCAACATCCTGACAGTCTGTAGAAATCTGAGTTAATCTATTAGTTAAAGACAAAATCAAAGGATCTCGTTATAATGAAAAAGATGGATAATTTCCTCACCTTTCCAGAAAGCTAAAGAACGTAAGAATTGGACTTTTGTAGCAAAAGTTATGATAATTTTAGTGTACTGTCCAGAGAACCCGATGTGATAATTGATGTTCTGTAGATTGGCTTGGTAGGGGCAGTAAATGGCAGAATCAGAAGGGCTCCCCAACTAAGTTTATTTAGGTAATTTAATTATCTTTCCAGAAAGTATTAGAAAATCTTATTTGGACTCCTGAGCAGAAAGTTATGTATTTTATAAGTTGACTGTCCGCAGTGAACACCAAATCGATCGATAGAAATTGGAAAATTGGAAACGCTTGGGTTTAGCGAGTTCAATTGTGTTCTTATTTATCCTTTTGGTCCAGTATGCTTGTATTAGTTTGGGTTATCATTATGTTCAGGTGGGAGTGTGATCCCAGGGGCAGCGCCCTCTTCGCGTCCACCGTTCTCGCACGGTTGAGGCAAGTATTCGGGTTGTAGAATAATTATGATTATTTGCTGAGATTGATTGTATCTTGTTCGTTATAGCCATGCATGGATGTCAATGTGATGAATTACAATATATCTTGGTAAATGCAAGTTATGGTTAAAGCTTCCTATGTATGTTGTTAATGCTTACATGTTATTATGTACATGTTGAGTTCATATATTTGGAAGATGATGTCATTGTGCATATGCATGTCAAAGCATGATTGAGTCTTGGTCACTAGGTGACCAAATATGAACTGTTGAGGTTCCAGTCATGTAAATGACGGGCTTGAGGTCCCCACATTCGCAGAATGTGGGCAATGAGTAAAGAGGTCCCCATCAGGATGATGATGGGCAAAGGTCCCTATACTTGTGGAGTATAGGCTCTTGGTCCCTATGCCAGGGTGCATAGGCAAGGGTATACATCGACGGATGTATACCTCGCATTACCGGTAAAATGCGAAAAGAGATAAAGTTTAAAAGGTGCATTGCATGGACGCATTACAAGCATGAAGTTTATGTTTAGTGAAATATTTTATTTGGAATATTGATGCTATGACTGTGATTTTAGCTTTAACCTTGTTGATACTTGCTGAGTCTTTGGGCTCACACTTGCTTTGATATGTTTTAGGTACATCTGGCAAGAATGGCATGCATGGGAGGGAGTAGATGTTTGGATGCACTCACTACTACTCATCCTTAAGGCGTCTATCATTTAGTCTTTATTCTAATAATTAGCAATCTGTTTGAGATTCGCGTATGATTGGTTAAATGTTTTAGTTTATTTGTAATAAGGAGAATAGCGGGTTTTGTTTATGATTATTAGATTATTTTGCATGCCTGAATGAACTTGAATATTGAGTTTAGTGTTAATTGCTATGATCAATTGATGGAACCTCGGTATAGTTGATTATACAAAGGAGGTTCTGCCGAAATCGGTAAATGATTTTAGTTTAGTTTTGTTTAATTTAATTTTAGTAGCATTCTAGGCTCAATGTTGAGCTGGGGTGTTACAAATGTTCACATGAACATTCCTCACCTGTTAACTAGATGGAGAGATTACCTAGTTAGGTGAGACTCTCATATCTATTTTTGGATCACGAATCGTTTGATTACTGAAAACGTGTAGCGATGGCTAGGGTTTAGACAATGTGGATTGGTGGTTGATAGGGGACTATATTTGGCCTACAGAGATGGCCAAATAACCTATGGCATCACTGGAGGACCAAAAGGACATGCTACACTCAAGGTTAGTCAAACAACTAGTAGGAGAATCGCTGATGGTGATGTTGATTTTCATAACAGGCCACCTAATACTCACAAGCACTCTCTCCAGGCATTATATGTATATACCTCCACGATGATCATACAGTCAAAATCAACCCTCTTATATGCTCTCATGATTATTTTAGTTATTACTTCCTATTTACCGAGGAAGTTTCATGATCACCGGGTGAGACCTATGGACAGGTGCGGGTTCGCATATTGTAGACGTATGTCTCACTGACACATGGGACCTAGCGCATTGAATAGTTTATTTTAACAATTTGTATTTATCCAGGAAATTCCATGAGCCTTAGCTGTAATTTCCAAGCATTGGCTAGATATCAGCCTAACACTAGATCAGGGGGTCTACGGGTTTGGGTTTATCGTTGCGGCGATCTATAGCTAGCTATTACTACTGTTTGGATCCAATGTGCCAAGGACATACAATTATTTGTTACTAACCTTGTCTAGCTGCGGTTAACTGGTCGCCTAGACGCCTTTCATATGACCATTTCTTATTAAGGTGTATTACTATTGCTATTATGTTACTAACCACAAACTGTAGGCAACTATATACCCACCGATGTAGCCTACTGATTATTTTAACTAGACCATAGTGACCCACATACTAATCCCGAGTTTATCTTTATTATTACAACAATTATCTTGGAATTACTAGTGTTGTTTAGAAAAGGCAATGTGTAACACCCCAGCCAAATAAAGGCCTAGAATGCCACTAAATTAAATAAATTAACCATAATTAAACTAAAACATCTTACAAAATTTCGGCAGAACCTCCTTTGTATAGTTACCTATACCGGAGGTTCCAACAGACAGTTATAACATATAAAAATAATCCAAATTGCAATATGTTCACGATGTAATCAAAACTGACTATCCGTTACTATGACATCCATAGCAACTAACATCTAAGAAATAGATCATGAGCATCCAAAACGTCAATTCATTTATTATAGATTACTCTAAGCAAGCAATAATCAATATGAGTACTTTAAACAGTTCATTAATCTCCTAGTTAATTTTTCTTTCATTCCATGATGGGTAATTCGTGCAAAAGTGCAAGAAGTCTAATCCTTCCTTTCCCCCATGCATGCTGATCTTGTAAAGGTACCTAAAACACAACAAACAACAAGAGGTGAGTCCAAAGACTCAGTAAATATAATAAATGGCATCAACAACATACAAGCATGTAACTCATCAACTATACTTCACAAAACCACATATCAATCACCTTACACACACACATGCTATGCAATATGCTCAAAAATGATCTTTTTTTCCTTCTCTTTCCCTTTTGCATTTTACCGGTAATGCAAAGTGCGCATCCGTCGATGCACACCCATGCCTGTGCCATCTGGCATAGGGATCATTGCCCATACTCCGCAAGTATGGGGACCAAAGCCCATGCTTTACAAGCATGGGGGCCTTTAGCCCGTCATCAACATGACGGGGACCTCAAGAGTTGCTTGGTCATCACATGACCAAGACTTTAATAAGCCAACATGATGCATATGTATGAATTCTCAAATTAATACAAACATGCATCCGCAACAATATTGCATATGAATATCCTATTCATAATACAAAAGCTCATAAACATAGATTTCACAACTTTCAAACATCCACGATTAACACATAACTCATATCTCTAGCAACCATGAACATTACCAATTATGCCATCTTCACAATCATGAAAACACAAATACTCATAATATATACCAAACATTGCCATTCAACAATATCTATTATAACCATCATTATACTTGCCTTAACCGTAAGGGAACGAGGGACGTGCAGAAGGTGTTGCCCCCGGAACCAGTCCACCACCTGAATAATAATTATAACGCATGCTAAGACAATAGTAGCAGACCAAAATAAACTATAAACAGCAACCACGAACTCGCAAACATGTCTAACTCGATCCCAACCCCAATTCCTAAACGTCGATCTGTCCCCTCGGTGGACAGTCAACTTCTAAAATTCGTAACTTTCACTAAATGGGTCCAAATAAGGTGTTCTTGGACTTAATGGAAAGGTGATTAAATTCCCCAACTAAACCTAGTTGAGGGGCCCTTCTGATTCTGAAATCTAAAACCCCTACCAAGCCAATCTAAAAGACATCAATTTCACGTCGGGTTCTCTGGACAGTGCACTAAAACCACCATAACTTTTGCTACGAGTGTTCAAATATCACGTGCTTGAGCTTTCTAGAAATATGGGACAATTACCTACAACTTTCATTATACAAAGCTTCTCTAAATCTCCCTTTAACTAATCGATTAACTCAGATTACTAAAACCTGTCAGAAAACCAACAAATCTGCAGAACAGTCCCACTAATAAAATCATAACTTCTGCTACCGGGGTCCAAATAACGTGTTCTAGCACTGCACGGAAAGATGGCGACGTCCTCTACAATACTCTAAGAGACATCCAGAACTAATTCCGCCTTTAAACACATCAAAACCTCGATCTTCTCTAATCTGTCCTGAACAGCCCTAAATACCGACATCGCTAAATTAACTAATTGTGCAACTAATCGAGGGGGAATTGGGATTACCCTTGAAGAACCCGCTGTCGAACGCGATGAACACCACACGATCCCTCTCCCCTCCCTTCTTCCCCTTCCTTCTTCTTCCGTCTTCTTCCTTCTTCTTGGCCGACAGCAATGGGAGAGCACCACCAAGAGGGAGGGGAATAGCAATGAAGTGCAAGGGGGGTGTCTACTGTAGCACGACACTGTAGTGGCAGCGGGGGGTACTGTAGCTCGCGTGCTACAGTAGTGCTAGGGTTTTCCCCCTTCTTTGATTGGTGGCCGGCCCCTCATAAGCCTCCTGGGCCAAGGCCTGAGGCCCAGGTTGCCGAGGATTTGCATAAAACCCCCTTTTTTCCTTCTGCTAAACTCTTTTCTATTTGTTCCTTCTCCCTAATTTTAATTATTCTCTCTCAAATTATATTTGGGGTATTACACAATGACTAATCGAACATTTATCTATCTGATTACATCATTCCATTTGAACTAACCATTTAATTATCCTTTTAGTTACTTGACTTATTGTTATTATCCGAAAGTGCAATTGTTAGTTGTATATCTACAAACTAATTAGCCTTCTAATTTGATTCTGGTATTTCATTCAACTGCTAACAATATACTAATTGACTAACAACTCCTAATCACTTGAATCATTCTAGTATTATTGCTTATAATGGACTAGGGCTGCTAACATTGAGTATATTTAACAGGCCTTGATTGATATGGTTTGCTGATCACTTGATCAACTAAAACTATGTTGGATTTACACATTATATGGCAATGCTTACTGCCTAATCTCTAACTGCATAGAATACGTATTGATTAGCTTAGTCTGGTGTAAGCACTAACTGAGATGTCCTACTGGTCACTTACCATGGTGTACTATTTATTATAACAAATGGCCTAAATTAATTTGGTTATCGTAGCTATCAGTTACTCAGTTTGCATTGCAAAACAAACTAGTATGATTTCTAATTAAGTTTGTCCACTGACTGTTATTGTCTGAAATTGCAATTTGTCGATTGATTATCTATATACTAACTGATTTCCTAATATCTTTAGGTTAAATAATTAAATTGATCACTAGTTATTCTAATTTAACATGTATATATACCAATTTACTGTACTAATGAACTCTCCCACTGATAAGACACTCACGTATTGACACATACACAGAACACACGCAGAGCAACACAAGAGGTCAAAACAGGGAGGGCACAAGGGCGGCTCGGGCATGGCTTCGCCGGCGGCTAGGGGAACACCGATGGTGGCCAAAAAATGGCTAAAATGGATTGCATGAAGGGAGGTTAATCCAGGTGTAGTCTTGGCATCGACGAAGGTGGGCTGTAACAGCCCAAATTTCAAATTTCAGTTAAAAGTAAAATTTAATTATTTTTGTGGAATTTTCTGAAATTTTAAAAGCTTTTCCTTAATTATTTGAAAGCCAAAATAAATTTATTTGCAAAATCTATTACCAAATATAATTTGGAATTATTTTATTAAAGTCCAAAATGCCTTTGAGAATTTTTGTGAATTTTCTCATAAATTTTGGATTTTATTTGCTATTTTCTAAAGCCCTTTTTAATTACCAGAATTATTTAAAAAGTTAAATCAATTAAAATTCCCCAGCAGTGTTTCGGCTGAATCCTTGACTTGGCCCATTTTCCTCCCGCACGCGTGCACCCGTTCGGCCCATTCCAACCGCGTGCGCGCATCAGGCGCTCTCGACCGTCCGATTTGAATTGAACGGCCCGCACGTCATCTGCTTCTTTTCCTTTCTTTTCCGTCACCGACATGTGGGGCCGCGCTATAGTGGCATCTCTTTCTTTCCTTTCTTCCTTGTCGTTACTTTCCATCTCAGCCGCGCCGTCCGCCATGGATGCGATTCGGGAAGCTTCCACACTCGGCAAAACCTCCATCAAATCCCTGATCTCTAGGGCGCATTCAAATCACCTATCAATCCCGCACCCGATTACACCTCTCATTTTCCTTTCTCGCCCAGATTTCCCAATCGCCGCCGGCAACCTCGCTCGGTCTTCTTGTGCGCTACGTTGAACCCGTGCCACCCTCGCACTATAAAGGTGTGCACCAGGAGCCCCTTCTCCTCGTCGAAACCCCCAAAGCCACTTGCCCTAACTCCCTCTCAATCGCGAGTATTTCAAATTTCTCTGGCGATCACCGAAGCTTCGTCCGCCATCTTCTCCAGTGTCATCAAGCCCGCTCCGGCTGCCTCGTCCCTGTCTTCGACATCGTCGCGACGCCTGCTGTAACACCCCAGCTCAACATGAGCCTGGAATGCTACTAAACTAACACTAAGACATTTCTCTAAAATCCGGCAAAACCTCCTTTGTATAGATGGCTATACCGGAGGTTCAAACAGTTTAATATAGCATCATTCAACAATCAAATCATCCAATTTAACGAATCATCAAAGGACATCTAGGATATGCTAAACAGGGCATCCATAATCTTCTAGTCAACTCTATTACAAATTTTTGAGACTCTGCTACACCAATTAATTTCAACATCTCAATAAACCATCAACCAAACATTCTAATCCATCAACAAGAATTAAATGAACTCAATCAACGAATGAATAAGAACATAAATAGATCATCCACCACGAAGGATGGTCACAATCTCAATCTAAAGCAATTATCAAGAATATAAATTGTGGATAAATGGACTAGGTTATTCATTGTGGTTAGTAAGTATGTGACGTGCACTAAGTCTATCCCTTCCCATGCATGTCGCTGCCTCGATAGGTACCTAGAAAGCACAACACAACAAGAGTGAGTTCACGACTCAGCAAAGTGCAATATTAAATCAAACATAGCATCACAAGTAGTTAAAGGGAAAAACAATCCTGTCATGAATAACAGCATTATATACCACAAATCAGTCTCTTATGATAGCATCATAAGTAGTCAAAAGGAAAAACAATCCCATCATGAATAACAACATAAGCCAAACAAACAAATCCATAGCTTATGAAGAAATGCAATGATATGTCATGAATGCATATTCTTCACTTCTTAGCAATTACCGGTAATGCCAAGTAGTGTATCCGTCGATACATACTCTAGGCCTGTGCCCTCAAGGCATAGGGATCCAAAGCCCACACTCCACGAGTGTAGGGACCAGGCCCATCTAATGCATGACGGGGATCCAAAAACATTCTCAAGGCCTGTGCCCTCAAGGCACAGGGATCCAATGCCATGATGCAGAATGTACAGCATGATATCAACTCATCATGAAAAGTAATGTTCATCAACATCACCAAACAGTAACAACATCATTAAACTATGGCAGTCATGCTCATCAACATTACCAAGCAGTAAGCATCATCAATAGACTGTGGCACTTAGGCCCATCAACATTACCAAGCAGTAAGCATCATCAATAGACTATGGCACTTAGGCCCATCAACATTACCAAGCAGTAAGCATCATTAATAGACTATGGCACTTAGGCCCATCAACATTACCAAGTAGTAAACATCATCAATAATGAAATATAATCACTCATTAATACTACTTGCACTTGCCTCCACCGTGAGACAGAAGACAAACAGGGCGAAATGCTCTAGCCCCGGGTGCACCACCACCTGGCAACCAAGAATGATACTAGGCATTAATCAACCATGCATAACAAGACATTAATTGTAGCGCTCTACATCGTCTCCCCATAACCCAAGATTAATCATTTTATCTACTCAAGTTAGTCAACAAGCTAACAAAAATCTACCCTAGACAGCAATAATGAAAATGACCATAACTTCGAAACTACTCAACCAAAAATTGTGATTCAAGATCCTGTGGAAAGCTAATGGCTTTACCCTCAATTATCTAGGTGGTGAGCAGATCTAATTTCGGGGTTAACAACTCAAAACTTTCGTACCATATATCAGCATCAAAACCCGATCTACTCTCGTCAACAATCGTATGTACACGCATGAAACAAAAAAAACCTGAACTAAGCTGTCTCTAAGATCTACAAAAGGTTTAACCACAGACCATAATATAAATGACCCTCTGCAATCAATGCAGTTATGCGAATATATTTGTGCACCATTTCTAGAAACCTAACCAAGACTCACAATCATCTATTCTAAACAATCTCAGGAGCTCAGTTCACATCTTCTGCTGTTGAGTGTTCATCTAAGAAACGATCGAATTCAATTCTGAAGCTATGTGCAGCTTTAAGGGTTCCTACAACTTATATAACCAAGTTGTTTAGCCCATATGCATGCTTATCAAGTTCCAAACAGTGAGCATATACTAATGTTGAATTACCTAGGCGGTGAGCAAAACTGATGTATACATCTTCGCTACCCTCATCGTCGTCCTCGCCATTCACCTCGGACTCGGACATGGACTTGGACTTGTTAGATTCCTCTTCATCTTCCTCCTCTTCCACACAAAACACGACACCATCGAGACAGATAAACCACAAGACTAGACTAATTATTGCTGATAAAGGTGTGATTTTTCGAAGGAACTTACAGCAACAACAGACTTATTCTTGGGGTTCTCCTTGAACTCCATGAGGAACTCCTCCCTAACCGAAACAAGGACGAGATTCTTGCTTGGCGACAGCCTTTGGCGGCGCCTGGATTTGACCCTGCTGGAATAGGTCGGATCTGCGAGGAGAAGCGAAGCCGCATGTAATCGAGGGGGAGGTGGCTCACCTCACCGAGCGGCGTGGTCGCCAGCCGAGTCGGGTGGCTGAGCCAAGAGCGGCGGGTGGGCAGCACACCAGATGGAGCCGAAGCCGGAGGAGCTAGACGACGGCGGCGGCTAGCGTGGCGGCAATCGAGGGCGTGGACGACGACGGCGGCAGAGGAGGCAGCGCAGCTCCACGGGTGTAAGGGGGAAGCCAGAGGTGGCCGGGCGCGAGGTCGTGCCCGATGGCGGCGGCGACACCAGGGGGAGGCGATGGTCGGAGAAGCAGCGACGGGAGGAGGCGTGGCGCCGTGGTGCAAAAGGCAGAGGCGCGGAGGAGCGACGGTGGTCGGGAGAGGCGGCACAACAGGGGAGCGGCGGCTGCAGATTGTGCCAGGGAAAAGAAATAAAAGTTTCTAGGGCTTTTCTTTTGTCCTCCCCCATTCCTCTTTATGGGCAGTTCGGCTAGGGTTTTGGGTTATGGGCCGGCAGCCCATACCTCCCCTAAGCCCTCTCCCTTCTCTTAATTCTTTTCCTTTTAATCCCTTTCTATTTCGTCTTCAACTACTTAATCTAATGGGGTATTACACTCTACCCCCTTAAACAGATTCACCCGAATCCTCACGATTCTACGAAAGAATAGCCTGGCGAGAACTAACAACAGAACTCGCTTTTAAACAACTATTTTTTTCAAAGAGAATGCAACTGAAAATAAGGAGCTCTCATCGCAACCACGCAATGCCAACCTTCCACCAAGAGGGTCAAATCCAAAAATTGATAACTCATCACAAAAGCAATTCCACTTTCCAATTAGGAAATTTGCGAATGAACACCATGAAAGCCAAAGGAGAAATCACTCGAATGCCCAAATCAAATACTTCTTTTATTTTGTCTGAACTAGAAAGAATCATACATGCCAACACAGCGCCAACTCAAATTGCGGAAGACATCAGTCAACCATACAAAGCTCAAACGAGAATCAAGAAAACGTTTCGCTACTCGAGGAAACCCCTTTTTTTTAGTTTCTCTTTTAGGAATAAAATTCCTTCCAAACATTGGAATTCAAATTCATCACACACTACAAGAGTTCAAATCTCTTGAATTAGCATCCTCAAAGTTATGTTCAATCCAAAATACATCGTTCACACCTTTGTGGAAAGGCTCTATGGATCCAATCAAACACTCTAGACAACTCCTTCCACTAATGAAATTATTCTGACAGATGGCACCCAAAGCACCTCAAAATTGGTTTCACGCAATCACATCACCTCAAACTTTTATGAATAGACAATTTCAGAATCCTCAATACACACGCTCAAGTACTTCATCAGAAGGGTTCTATCAATGATCATCCCACTACTCAGGAGATGCTATTATTATAATTTCTCCACACACAATCATTGGCGCGACCAAAGGTCTGGCATAAATTGCAAAGCCCACATTTAACCTCCAAGACCTCTACAACGAACTTCTCTTATAACAGATAGAGAAATCATCAAATCAAATCTCTAACATTCCCACAATTCCAACATACTCACTCATCGACATCATCAGGAATCACCCACACAATCTCGCAATACAATCTAATTGCGTTACTCTATAAAATTGTTCAAGGTTTCCCTACCTTCGATAATTCCCAACATTTCAACATGAACTAAGATTTTGGGATTACACTTTACCATAGGTTCTACTTAGTCGTAACACTATTCAAATTTTCTTTGAAGCCATACATTCCATTTGAATCAAATTTCCTCCAAGAGGTCGAGATCAAATCCAATTCATCTTCTACTATTCCCCCAATAGCTCGGTAGCAAAATCTCACCACTACCATTACTTAACCACCACCAAACAGTTGCCAATTTACGCTTTGTAGAACTTTGCAACATAAATCTGTTGATCACTTCTCAAAAGAAAGAGGCGAACAAGGACGAGTTTCGACACATAGGAAAACATTGCTCCTCACAGCGAGCACGAAACCAAAAGAAATAATCTGATAACGATGATCTTGGAAAATGAAAGTTAAGTTCACAGATGAGGGCACACATCCCTAAAAAAGGAATAGCAAATAACAACCAATAAGAAAATGGCATTACAATTGAAACTCGACAACTCCTGAGCGGAAAAACAGGAAGTCTAGGCACATTTCAATTAAACCGCAAGTTACAAAACTTGACTCCAATCCTCAAATACTCCTACTACAATCTTTCCTTTAACATAGGAGATAGTCCTTTGACCACAACAATTCTTTGCCATCTCGAACAAAACAAGTTCTCAAGACTAAATCACAAGAACCACTTAAGAACCAGTAAAATCTTTCAACGTGTCATTTTACTCGGAACAGATCAACTACCACATAAGACATGAGATCCCAAAAGATCACGAAAGCAAAACTTGAAATATTCTCATTTAAGCAATATCACCATAGGTGACCAAATTACTATGAGAATTAACATCAATCTCACATTCTGACGATTTAATAACATCGATAACATATGTTCGTGCCAAGAATCATCATACTTGTTACTCCATTCTAAAGCCTACCAAGAGAAACACAAGCCACCAGGTTGAAACAAATTTATTTTAACAAGATCATACTATGTAATAGCAAATTTCACAAAGCACGCTATCAAGGACCACTTACGAATTTCATCTACTCAACGGTTGGTGTGCTCAACACCAACTTCAGCTCTCATAAACAATTGACCAATGTATTAATCATGTGTGTAAATATAATGCTAATTCTATTTGCAATCACATAACCATTTATAAACATAGATTTAACATTTTACCTTATGTTTAGGAACCCGTTCAAAACATGTTTAAAGACTTACTAACATGATTTCTTTAAAACAAGATTTCAAAAATTGATACACCAACATCTATCTAGTCCCTTATACAGCTTTCAACAATTTTAGCATGTCAGGAATTATGTAAGTCAAGCATTTATGTGAGATTATCAAGAAGATGTTTACTAGATAGTTTCAAGTCAATATTCACTCTCTTTAGTAACCCTATTGATTCTAATTAGGAATAAAGATATTCTAAATCACAACTTGTCAAGAAATCTTAGCAAAGCAGCAATAACCTAACTAGTTACTCTACCGAGGACAACAGTTAAGATTAATTATGCATCACGCCAAAGACCCAACTTGACGCCATAAACATTACCAATTAACTTCTTTACTTACAACTTCTCACTTAACACCACAAAACTTTACAAAGGGTCTTGACACTTTCTTTTTCAAAGAAAAGGTTTTAAACTCTAACATTCCAACTACTCCAAAAGAAACGAATAGACTCAAAACTTTCTTTAATGAAGTTTGTAAAAGATAATTTTCATTATCCAAAATACCAAACGAATCACCAGATCACATTTTTCAACAAAAAAGGTAGGACTTTTATAAAAAAGAACATTCTCATAAATTAACTACGTTTATAATCAGCAAAGCAACTCGTCATTCAGGAGACCAAAGGTTTGCTTCAAGAAAACCAACAAAGACTGATGAACTCTACTCAACTGCAATGAACCACTAATCCAAGAAAACCCATCCACCGCATCTGAACAAGATTAACCATCCCAAACTCAAAGAAGACAATAATTCTCCCAAAGAAACTCATACTCAACACCTGGAACTAGTTAACTCGAGGTAACCACTCCATTAATCTCAAGCCCCAAACGGTAGTGCGACCTGGCAATCCAAGGCTACATGATGAGGGCATCTCTACTATTACTACATGTTCCGCTCCAAGTGTGCATGAGGATGCTCATGAAGCACCAAAAGGTCCAATGACTCGAGCAAGAACTAAACTACTACAACAACAGGTGAATTTGTTTCTTAATGTATTTCTTTCTATTGATGAGAATAATATACTACCTCATGCCAATGTTTTGTGCATTCTTAGATTTGAAGAACATGAGGCGGGAGAATTCCAACAAGCCATGTCAAGCTACGGTCAAACCAAGTCAAGTCACGGTCAATGGTGCAGCCCACGTACTACATACTTCGGCAGCCAACATGCTAAATCTTGAGATAAAGAAAGAAGGATGTGATTCATGTGTGCTGCGTGACCATGTTGCATGCAATCAGAACAACATGCATGGAAAAGGAAATAGTGCAGCATTAAGTGCTCGGATTGCTGCACATTGAAATACAAAGCTATCTCTTGATGCATACGTGGCGTCTTGGGCCGAATAAGTGCATACAATGCTATCTCTTGATGCAAGCATGCCATCTTGGGCCGAACAAGTACTGGCGTCGGCCATGTAACCGAATCAATTAGGTTTTGGTTTTTTCCTTTTTGTGCGACGGCTTGGCCGATTATTTAAGAATAGGATGCGCCGTCATGTGGGGGAGACCAGATATTTTGAGATTAATAGATTGCTTTCTTGAGAGTTCTTCCATGGTGAACAATTCATCATGAGGGGAAATTGATAGTTCGTCTAAATCAAGATCGTTCAACCTTTCCGCTGGGAATTGGGAGCGCGATAGGGCTTCACTTGGTGGTCGTGAAGTCTAGCGCGTGTGTTCTGGCGAATTAAAGAGTGTTCGTTCTTGCATTGGCAATGGAGGATCACTACGATTCGAGAGGCCACACGTGAGTATCTTGATCCTACGTCGAGAAGATCGGGCGACCCCGTATCATCTGGTATCAGAGCGCGGTTAACTCGGTAGGATTACTTATCCCTAGAGTAGATTGATTTTATTTGCTGTTCTTAATACCTAGAGTCCATAAACCGAAAATTGCTATACAAAAATTCCAAACCCTAGTTTTTGCATCTGTTATTTCCTGTGAGTTTAGTTAGGTTTTAATCCATTAGAATTTCTGTTTAGTGCTGATCGTAGTGTTCTTTCGCGTTGCTTAATCTGTGTGTCCAATCAAAACCCCTTAAAAAAAAACCAAACTGCTACAGTAACACGTGCTACAGTGTTTCGGGATTTTTCTACAGTACCGCGAAAAGTCGCAGTTGATTTGTGGTCGCTACAGTGCGCGTTTGCTACAGTCCCATAACAAAACCTGCTACAGTACGCGAAAACGCTACAGTAGCGACTTCGGCCCATCGCGTCAAAGGTGCATCCAAAAGCAGCAATCCGCGTGACGCTACAGTGCCCGAATTTGCTACAGTACTATCGGGTTGCTACAGTAGCCGCGATTTGCGAACAGTGCGTGAAAAAAAATTTGCTGCTTTTTCCTTTCATCTTTGAGACTAGTCTTTGATAATTGCTTAGGGCTGTTCATTAAATTATTTGCACTCGCTGAAAATTAGAACTCGTGTGAGGGAACCTTAAACCCTACTTTTGGCAAAAAAAAAAAGGAGAAAGAAAAGACAAGCCACAAGTTAAAAAAAAACAGTGGCCGTGAAGTAAAAAAAAAAAGAAGAAGAAGAAGAAAGAAAGAAAAACGAAAGAGAGAGAAAAGAAGATATTAGCCGAAACTTGGGAAAAGGATAACCTTAGTTCATAAATTTCAGATTGTGTATTTAATTTCTTTGAGCAATCTTGTGCCCTCACATTTCATATTTTTGCAATTGGCTAGCGTCTCTCTTAGTACTTGGTGCAATACGAGCTAGTTTTCATCTTAATTTCAAATTGTATCTCACTAGCTCATTCCTTTGTTTGCATTGAGTCACATTAATCTTTACGTGTGTGTTCATATACTTCACTTAAACCTTTTGGATCAGCACTTAGGCAAAATATTCTAGCTTGGATTATTACTTAGCTTTACAACATCAAGAATTTCAGATTGCTAGGATATACACCTCCATACCAAGCTCCACCAAATAATCGTTGTTGTGCAATTATGAACACTCTTAAATTCGCTTGATCATCACTTTGCTATTGTAGCTTCCACCAAGTGTAAGTTTCTTTTGGCCTTAATTCACTTCGGAAGGGTAAGAACTTTACTTGGGAGAGAAAAGAGAGATTGAGTGCTTTTGACTAATCATCCATATACACTCTTGCTGTTTGTGTTTTTTTTTGCACAATCTAACCATGTCAAGTGAAGAAAACAACTATGGTGAGGAGCATGAGGTTGATCTTAATGCCCTGGTGACTCGCTTCCAGCATCTTAATGCACCAATTGAGTTGGGTTTTTATGATGGATATCATGTACAATATGATCTGACTTTATGATCGGCAAGGTGGTTCTTTCGGTTCAGAGTTAAAATGAAGTAGTTGATTTGAGCACTCGAGTGATTTCTTTTGGCTTATGTGGAGTTTAATTGCAAACCTGTCTAGTTGGATTGTGAAAAGGTTTTCACGGGAATCTTCGATTTTGGATTTGAGTGTTTTGAGGAAGTTGGAATTGCATTGTGAATCCTTTGATTTCAGTTGAATCGATTTTTCGAGTCGATTAAAATAAGTTGTATTGCGCGTCCCTGCTTAACGAAGACCCTCCTGGTTAGGATGAAGAGATCGACTGAAGATAGAATGAGCGTTCCATATGCTTATGCACAAATTTTGTGGTTTGGTACCAAAGGGAAGGATATCCCAAGGTACATTGGTTTGTTTCTGGAAGTTGTGGGAAGTTTGAAGTTGGCAAAACGTTAGGACCGTATTGAGTCCATGCGCGGAGTACACATCGTCTTGTTTGTTCCAGTGCTGAGTGAGTACCAGAGAGGTCCGAAGTTTGAAGTTTCACGGGAGCCACTGACCTTTGAGTAGCATCCTGTGCGTTGTTAGAGATGTCAGAGCGAGTGCTGAGGCACAAGTCGTTGGTTTGTGTCAAGGTGCCTTTGTCCCATTAGTCCGAGAGAGAGGCGACTTGGGAATTGGAGTCTCGCATGCGCGAGCATTATCCAAATGTATTCACGACAGCTACATAGTAATGTTAATAAATCTTTTAGCAGTGGTTATCCTTTGGTGTTGAGGTTGAATAGAATTCGGGGTCGAATTCTGTTTAAGGAGGGTAGAATGTAATACCCCAAAAATTAAATCGGGAGAGAATAATTAAATCGGGAGAATGTTTCTTTTAGCAAAGCGATTGAACAGGAGAAAGAGGGGGTTTTAATGTAATACTCCGATTTATTCTATGAAAGAAAGCGTTCAAAAGAGAAATTAGACATAAAAAGGGGTTTGCGGTTCTTGACAACTTGGGCCTCGGGCCTTGGCCCAGGAGGCCCATGAGGGGCCGGCCACCAATAAAAGGAAGGGGAAAACCCTAGATGCACTGTAGCTACAGTGCCACCGCCGCCACTGTAGCACGACTGCTGTAGCACGCCCCTCTCCTCCATGGTGGTGCCTCCCTTCCTCGCCGTCGGTGCTCCCCGCTGCCGATCAAGTGAAGAAAGGAGAGGAGATCACCTTCGCGGGGAGAGTTCATCGTCTTCCTACGATTCTACAAGGGTAGCATCGCCTGTTCTTCGCTGGTTGATGTGTATTAGTTGCAATTGATTTCGTTTGGTACATCAAGTAATCAACAGCTAATAGATCGTGTTCTGTCCAGTAGATTGAACGACGCTTTTCATGTCTTTAGAAGCAGAATTTGGGGATCCAATCTCTTGTATATAGTTGGGTTATGTCCTTAGCTTTCCGTGGCCGCCAAGAACACCCAGATCCGATTAACGGTTAGAAAGTTATGAATTTTTTAGTGCCGCTGTCCTGTTAAACTGTCAACATCCTGACAGTCTGTATAAATCTGAGTTAATCTATTAGTTAAATACGAAATCAGAGGATCTCATTATAACTAAAAAGATGGTTAATTTCCTCACCTTTCCAGAAAGCTAAAGAACGTAAGAATTGGACTTTCGTAGCAAAAGTTATGATAATTTTAGTGTACTGTCCAGAGAACCCGATGTGATAATTGATGTTCTGTAGATTGGCTTGGTAGGGGTAGTAAATCGCATAATCAGAAGGGCTCCCCAACTAGGTTTATTTAGGTAATTTAATTATCTTCCCAGAAAGTATTAGAATATCTTATTTGGACTCCTGAGAAGAAAGTTATGTATTTTATAAGTTGACTGTCCGCAGTGAACACCAAATCGATCGGTAGAAATTGGAAAATTGGAAACGCTTGGGAGTTTAGCGAGTTCAATTGTGTTCTTATTTATGCTTGTGGTCCAGTATGCTTGTCTTAGTTTGGGTTATCATTATGTTCAGGTGGGAGCGTGATCCCAGGGGCAGCGCCCTCTTCGCGTCCACCGTTCTTGCACGGTTGAGGCAAGTATTCGGGTTGTAGAATAATTATGATTATTTGCTGAGATTGATTGTATTTTGTTCGTAATAGCCATGCATGGATGTCAATGTGATGAATTACAATATATCTTGGTAAATGCAAGTTATGGTTAAAGCTTCCTATGTATGTTGTTAATGCTTACATGTTATTATGTACATGTTGAGTTCATATAATTGGAAGATGATGTCATTGTGCATATGCATGTCAAAGCATGATTGAGTCTTGGTCACTAGGTGACCAAGTATGAATATTGAGGTCCCGTTATGTAAATGACGGGCTTGAGGTCCCACATTCACGAATGTGGGCAATGAGTAAAGAGGTCCCCATCATGATGATGATGGGCATAGGTCCCTATACTTGTGGAGTATAGGCTCTTGGTCCCTATGCCAGGGTGCATAGGCAAGGGTATACATCGACGGATGTATACCTCGCATTACCGGTAAAATGCGAAAAGAGATAAAGTTTAAAAGACGCATTGCATGGACGCATTACAAGCATGAAGTTTATGTTTAGTGAAATGTTTTATTTGGAATATTGATGCTATGACTGTGATTTTAGCTTTAACCTTGTTGATACTTGCTGAGTCTTTGGGCTCACACTTGCTTTGATATGTTTTAGGTACAACTGGCAAGAACGGCATGCATGGGATGGAGTAGATGTTTGGATGCACTCACTACCACTCATCCTTAAGGCATTTATCATTTAGTCTTTATTCCAATAATTAGCAATCTATTTGAGATTCGCGTATGATTGGTTAAATGTTTCAGTTTATTTGTAATAAGGAGAATAGCAAGTTGTAACACCCCAGTCTTACAAGGGTTGGAATGCTACTAAACTAACATGTTAACAAAGCTAAAACAGACGATAAAATTCTAAATTTCGGCAGAACCTCCCCTGTATAGTTAACTATACCGGAGGTTCCAGCAATCATTAATATCAAGACAATAGTGAAATCAACAAATATCAGAATCATCGCAGAAGTATAATCTGATCTCAAGCAACTATATCAAAGGATGAACTAAGTTCACGCATAGTTCTTAACCAATCTTAATGGAGAAGAGTTATCAGCCACAGCCAACATTTATTATTACAGTTCATCAATAATGAATGATTAAATTGAACTAAAATGAAATCCTGGACTTGATTAAGGTGAAGTGAAAAGGTAGTGTGTGTCTATTCCCTCCCCATGGAGCCAACCTCAAAGATCACCTAAAAAAAACAACAAACAAGCAAGAGTGAGTCCAAGACTCAGCAAGTACAGTAAATGAATAATACATGACAACCATGATCATGTGAACATCATTAAAGTGTATGAAATAAGCACAGAATGAACACTTGAATGAATGAAATGAATGATGTGGATGAAATGAAGGGACTACACACATGCATATACCGGTATTGCTGGCGACACACCCGTCGGTGTTCACCTAAGCCCGCACTTAACAAAGTGCGGGGACCCAAGTCCCGTACGAAGAACATTTCGTACGGGTGTCCCGAACTGCCCAAATTGGAATGGTGGGTCTTACGTGCCTATGCTGGAATTGATGGGTCTTATAAACTGATCCACTCCCGTGGATGAAATATGAAATGTGGATGCGGAACATGACATGTGAATAATGAACAACAAAAGACATGCTCTCCATCATGAAGGTAACCACATGGATTGAATTTGAACATTTAAGTAATAACATGGTACTTAGTAATTCAACACCATTATCAAGCATTCAACATGTGATAATCCTAGGAACACTAAGGTACTTGCCCATGTTGGAATGATAGGACTTCACTACCTACTCCAGTGGGTGAAACATGACTGAACGAACGAAAGGATACATTGAATGAAACATATCATCGAAGAAACATGGTATATCAATCATGAAGGGAAACAAGTAATACCGAAATTACCCAATGCTTATTAATCAACCCAGTTGAACAAAAAGGCAAGCAAGACAAATCAAATGTACTTGCCTCAACCATGAGACGGAAGACAACGATGGAACGCTCTAGCCCCGTTGTTCACCACCACCTGGCAACCGTAAATAACTAAGTATACCACACAAAAGTGTACAGCAATGCAGCGAAATAGAAAGAGAACAAGCGTCCCTAAACGCAATCCCAACAATTAATCAAAACTCTCTCAAATTCTCAAATCTGTCCAAACGAACAGCTGTTAAGGAAAAATTCTTAACTTTTGAGTCAAAACTCCAAAATCCATGAATACAATTTTCCTAGAACCTACACAAGCCTAGCTACAACTTCTCAGGTGACCAAAAGATCAAACTAGTTCATCTAAGTCTTTGTTTTTAATCCCGAAAACCGATCTGCCATCTCCGGTACTACTAACTTGTGAATTTCATAACTTTTGTTTAGCTCAACCAAACACATTGTTCTAATACTCTCTGGAAACTGCAGGAAACCAACTATCTCAATAAAATTATCTCAAATATTTCTATTGTGCAACAAATGTTGTAAATAGTCAAGTAAAACTCTTCTGTCCACAACAGAGAGGTAGATTACAGCCTGAGCTTCTAAAATTCATAAATTTTTATCTATAAATCCAAAAATTATGAACTTTACCTTTCTGGAATCATAATGAAAATACCTACAACTCTCAAGGAGACCAACAGATCCAATTTGGCCGTCTCCCATATCAAATTTACAGATCTATGTTTGTTGCACAAGTCCTGAGACAGATTTAGCACTCTGTCTTGCGAAATTCATAACTAATTAACCGTTTATCCAAAAATTATGAATTATAACTTTCTGGGAAGATAACGAAAATTCCCATCTATCTCCAGGAGACACTAATCCCTGAATCTGCTCGGATCTAACCCAAAATCGCGCGTCAACAGGAAGACAGATTCAACCGATCTACTACAGAAATCTCAGAACATCTAATGAATACGAATCGTATACGAATTACCTATCAAAACTAATTGGGATCACGAATTTACCCACAAGAACGACGTGAGATGCCGCTGAAACCTTCGTGAAGTCCTCGCGAAGATCACCCCCACCTTCTTCTTCTTCCTCTCCTCTCTTCTTCCCTCTCCTTCCTCTTCCTTATGGCCGGCAACAATGGAGAAGCACCGGAGGGGAGGGGTGTGCTACAGTGGCGGCGGCGCAACAGTACCCGTGCTACAGTAAAGTGCCTAGGGTTTGGTCGCCCCCTTCTTAAACCAACTTCCCACTTGGGCCAAATAACGTGGGCCGAAGGCCTAAGATGATTTCTCCTCTAAAAATCTGATTTCTCTTTTTAATTCCTGTTAAATATCTTTCTCATTTCAATTAATTCTCTAATGTTAAACAGGATATTACATAACCGCTGTTGGATACTTTCTTTGTTAGGAGAAATTCGAAATTGAATAAATTCCCTCTCCCGAATAATATTATCTCTATTTGATATTCGGGGTATTACATTCTACCCCCCTTAAACAGATTCGGCCGAATCCTCACACAAAGACTACTGCGAAAGAACAACCACAACTGAGAACTATCAACGGTAACCACGTACCTGAAATGAACAAATCCGGATAACGCTCGCACATACGAAACTCCAACTCCCAAGTGGCCTCTCTCTCGGACTAGCGAGACCACAACACAAAGACGTAAAACGACGTCTGTCCTAACACTCAACCCAGCATTTTCAGGTACACTCATCAGAAGAGAATCGAAGATAAGACCCTACTCGATGGTCAACGTCTTTAACGAAATCCCAAGCTTTGAATTGCTCAGTTGCTCACTTAGTACCAGAACACCAGACGTTGCGTACTTCGCGTATGGACCCGAGACGGTCAAAGCGGTACGCCAACTTCCTAATTTCTGCAATCGTCGAAAACGAACCAATGTACCTGGTCCATCTTCCCCTTTGGTATGAAAGCACACAACATGCTCAAAATCGAACTATTCATCTAACAAAGAACACCTCCTTTAATCATGAATGCAAAACAGAACTCGTTCTTAAACAACTATTTTACAAAGAGAATCCAACTGAAAATAAAGAGTTCTCCTCACATCCACGCAATGCTAACTCTCCACCAAAAGGGTCAAATCCAAATTTGACAAGTCATCATGAAAACAATCCCACTTTCTAAATAGGCAGTTTACGATTGAATACCACGAAAGCCAAAGGAGAAATCACTCGAATGCCCAAACCAAATACTTCTTTTGGTTTGCCTGAATTGGAAAGAATCAAACATGCCAACAAAGCGCCAACTCAAAGTGCGGAAGACTCCAGTCAACAACACAAAACTCAAACAAGAACAAGAAAATGCTTCACTACCCGAGGAAACATCCTTTTCTCAGTTTCTCTTTTAGGAATATAACTTCTCTCAAATTATGAATTTCGATTTCATCATATGACACTATCTCGTTTTCTTAAATTGGCAACCTCAATGCCAAGCTCGAACGAATACATCGACCACCCGCTTAAAGGAAGGCTCTCTTGACTCCACAAGACTTATTCTTACCAACTCCTCTACTGATAGAATTACTTTGACGGATGACTCCTAAAGTATCTCAAAATAAATCTCACATTCAATCATATCACCTCAATCCTTTAATAATAACCAAATCATGGTTGACATCACGTATTCTCACGTACTACATCAAAAGGGTCCTATCAAAGATCATCCCACAATCCGAATACACCCTTATTATACTTTCGCTACACAAAATCACTGGCGACCAAAGCCCCAAAGATATAAAAGCGAAGCCCAAAATTTAACCTCCAGGACCCCTAGAATGAACTTCTGGTGTAAAAGGGTAGGGAAATCATCAGATTCGATGAATAAAACTCCCACAACCTAACCATACTCGACCAATAAGGTCAATGGACAATTATACTCTTAACCAAATTATCTTTTGAAAGATTCTAACTCCAAGAGAGTTACTCATTGAGACCAAGCCATACCTGACAAATAATCCCATAATCTCTACTATCTCATAAATTACTTTAACGATTAGATTACCTTGCTAATCTCTCCCTCGTTACGCTACACCACAAAATGAACAAAGAATCTTGGTCCACAAATCACTATAGATTCTAATAGTTGCAACAATGCAATTGATTCAGCCCAAAGACAACCATTGGGTATACTAAGATTCTTTCCAAGGATTATACACGAAATCAATTCATCCTCTAATGCTCCTCAAATAGCTCACAACCCAAGATCGCACAACAACAATTAATAAACACTTCGGAAGACCCATGTGAAACGAATAGGCAAATGAAAACAGTTTTTCACCATCTAGAAAAACATCTTTCACCATCTAGAAAAACATTCACCACTCGCAATAAACACAGGACCGAGGAAAAAAAAATCGATTAGGCAATGATCGCAGAATACATAAGGGAGGACCACAATTGAGGCACAAGCCTCACAAGAAGGGAATATCAAACCTTAACCGATAGGAACAAACGAGCCTTCAAGACCAAGTCACTTGAATCACCCAAGAATCAATAGAGCTTTGCAACATGATGCTTTACTCGACAAAAATTCAACTACCACAAAAAATATTGAACACCAAGAGATCATGAATGCAACTTTTGAAATATTTTCATTTAAGAGATATCACAAAAGACGATCAAAATTCTTTCTCCATAAAAGAATCAACATCACCCTCACATTACTGAACACTTTATTAACATCAATAACATATATTCTTGATAACATTCATTATACCTTACCATCACATCAATAAATATTCCAAAAGGAACACAACAAATCATGTTATAGAATTTCCATCACCTTATAAGATTGTAATAACAACTCATTCTAGAAAAGAAATCTAGTGCGAAAGCCACAAAGCTGAAGCAAACCACTTTTTAACAAGCTCACTCTAGAACAAGACAACCTCATAAAACCCACCAGGTTAAATCACTTATTAGATTTCGCTCATATACCCTTACTGACACTCAATGCTAGTAAAGCACACACTAATGGCACTCTAACAATTAATACTAACAACTGATGATTATCTAATCATGGAAGCATTCATAGTCCTATCTCTGTTCAGAAATTAGAATGAAATATCTTTAATCTTCAACAATGGAATATTTATAAGACAAGATTTTGTGAGTCACTACAACAACCATCATCCTTTTCTCCATACATATAACAATAATTTAGCATGGCAAAAACAGTCGAATCTAGCATTTGTACAAAATCATCATGTATTTGAATAGAAGAGCGATGTCAAGATTAATAGTTACCGAGGCAATAGCCTAACACACCCGTAATTAACTCCATGAGTCTCAAACATGTATAGACAAACTCTTATTCAACAATGTTCAAGAGATTACTACAGGACAACTTGAAATTAATCAACTTCATCTCTAAAGATATTAGCTAAGAATCGTTGGTTTGCACCATGCTAATGTCCCAACCTGATAACTCATACCATATTAATTCATTTAATTAAAACCTCTTAGTTTAACATGACAATAAAGGGTTTTATCACACTCTTTCATAGAAGAGAGGTACTAAACTTCAATCTTCGAATTAATCCAAAAGAAATACGCAAGGTCAAAGCTTCCACATAATAAAGAACTTGCAAAAGAAACCTTCCATTGCCCAAATACCAAGCGAATAAATGAGTTACAATTTCCAACAGGGAATAAAAACAGAACTTCTATGAAAAGATCAATCTTGCAAACTAACGATATTCACAAGTAGCTGAAATATCACACTAGTCGAAAGAACAATACTTGCTTCAAAGAACAAATAGAGACCAATTGAAACTTGCCCACTTCATTAAATCACCAATCAAAGGAAGTTCATCAACGGCAAGAAACTACAACCAGAAGACAAAATACAAGCTCAAGGAAGACAACATCTTCATTAAAGAACTCATGCCCAACACATAACTATGGAATGAGGGTAAGTACTTCTCTATTCCCATACCACGAACGGTGGTGTAACCTAGCAAAACCCAGGACAACAACCACGATCTCAACTTCTCAACGTCCGTTACCAATACGCATAACCAATATAATCAATTATGAATATAAGGTCATCTCATAGTAATCATAGAATAAATTTATAGATATAGAAGATCATAGCAGATCATAGATTAACAACAAAAATGATAGTACAGAAGCAATTCAAGAATAGTTCAACATGTTGAAACATACCACTAGAAATGCGGATGCAATGGATTACCCAAACCCCACCTCATCGTGCATAGTGTGTCATTTTAATATATTTCTATTAACCATGGACCTAAAGCCCGCTCGATACCAATCAGTAACACCCAGTCCTACAAGGGCTGGAATGCTACTAAACTAACATGTTAACAAAGCTAAAACAGACGATAAAATTCTAAATTTCGGCAGAACCTCCCCTGTATAGTTGACTATACCGGAGGTTCCAACAATCATTAATATCAAGACAATAGTGAAATCAACAAATATCAGAACCATCGCAGAAGTATAATCTGATCTCAAGCAACTATATCAAAGGATGAACTATACTTGCTGTATAGTTCACGCATAGTTCTTAACCAATCTTAATGGAGAAGAGTTATCAGCCACAGCCAACATTTATTATTACAGTTCATCAATAATGAATGATTAAATTGAACTAAAATGAAATCCTGGACTTGATTAAGGTGAAGTGAAAAGGTAGTGTGTGTCTATTCCCTCCCCATAGAGCCAACCTCAAAGATCACCTAAAAAAAACAACAAACAAGCAAGAGTGAGTCCGAGACTCAGCAAGTACAGTAAATGAATAATACATAATAACCATGATCATGTGAACATCATTAAAGTGTATGAAATAAGCACAGAACGAACACTTGAATGAATGGAATGAATGATGTGGATGAAATGAAGGGACTACACACATGCATATACCGGTATTGCTGGAGACACACCTGTCGGTGTTCACCTAAGCCCGCACTTAACAAAGTGCGGGGACCCAAGTCCCGTACGAAGAACGTTTTGTACGGGTGTCCCGAACTGCCCACATTGGAATGGTGGGTCTTACGTGCCCATGCTGGAATTGATGGGTCTTATAAACTGATCCACTCCCGTGGATGAAATATGAAATGTGGATGCGGAACATGACATGTGAATAATGAACAACAAAAGACATGCTCTCCACCATGAAGGTAACCACATGGATTGAATTTGAACATTTAAGTAATAACATGGTACTTAGTAATTCAACACCATTATCAAGCATTCAACATGTCATAATCCTAGGAAAATTAAGGTACTTGCCCATGTTGGAATGATGGGACTTCACTACCCACTCCAGTGGGTGAAACATGACTGAACGAACGAAAGGATACATTGAACGAAACATATCATCGAAGAAACATGGTATATCAATCATGAAGGGAAACAAGTAATACCGGAATTACCCAATGCTTATTAATCAACCCAGTTGAACAAAAAGGCAAGCAAGACAAATCAAATGTACTTGCCTCAACCATGAGACGGAAGACAACGATGGAACGCTCTAGCCCCGTTGTTCACCACCACCTGGCAACCGTAAATAACTAAGTATACCACACAAAAGTGTATAGCAATGCAGCGAAACAGAAAGAGAACAAGCGTCCCTAAACGCAATCCCAACAATTAATCAAAACTCTCTCAAATTCTCAAATCTGTCCAAACGAACAGCTGTTAAGGAAAAATTCTTAACTTTTGAGTCAAAACTCCAAAATCCATGAATCCAATTTTCCTAGAACCTACACAAGCCTAGCTACAACTTCTCAGGTGACCAAAAGATCAAACTAGTTCATCTAAGTCTTTGTTTTTAATCCCGAAAACCGATCTGCCATCTCCGGTACTACTAACTTGTGAATTTCATAACTTTTGTTTGGCTCAACCAAACACATTGTTCTAATACTCTCTGGAAACTACAGGAAACCAACTATCTCAATAAAATTATCTCAAATATTTATATTGTGCAACAAATGTTGTAAATAGTCAAGTAAAACTCTTCTGTCCACAACAGAGAGGCAGATTACAGCCTGAGCTTCTAAAATTCATAACTTTTTATCTATAAATCGAAAAATTATGAACTTTACCTTTCTGGAATCATAATGAAAATACCTACAACTCTAAAGGAGACCAACTGATCCAATTTGGCCGTCTCCCATATCAAATTTACAGATCTATGTTCGCTGCACAAGTCCTGAGACAGATTTAGCACTCTGTCTTGCGAAATTCATAACTAATTAACCGTTTATCCAAAAATTATGAATTATAACTTTCTGGAAAGACAACGAAAATTATCATCTATCTACAGGAGACACTAATCCCTGAATCTGCTCGGATCTAACCCAAAATCGCATGTCAACAGGAAGACAGATTCAACCGATCTACTACAGAAATCTCAGAACATCTAATGAATACGAATCGTATACGAATTATCTATCAAAACTAATTGGGATCACGAATTTACCCACAAGAACGACGCGAGATGCCGCTGAAATCTT
The DNA here is from genome assembly GCA_036346405.1 of Phyllostachys edulis. Classification (NCBI taxonomy): domain Eukaryota; kingdom Viridiplantae; phylum Streptophyta; class Magnoliopsida; order Poales; family Poaceae; genus Phyllostachys; species Phyllostachys edulis. The sequence goes on along the minus strand of JAYEVD010000730.1, from coordinate 82,289 downwards.
CGTGAAGTCCTCGCGAAGATCACCCCCACCTTCTTCTTGTTCTTCTCCTCTCTTCTTCCCTCTCCTTCCTCTTCCTTATGGCCGGCAACAATGGAGAAGCACCGGAGGCGAGCGGTGTGCTACAGTAGCACCGTGGTACAGTGGCAGCAGCGCTACAGTACCCATGCTACAGTAAAAGTGCCTAGGGTTTGGTCGCCCTCTTCTTAAACCAATTTCCCACTTGGGCCAAACAACGTGGGCCGAAGGCCCAAGATTATTTCTCCTCTAAAAATCTGATTTCTCTTTTTAATTCCTGTTAAATATCTTTCTCATTTCAATTAATTCTCTAATGTTAAATAGGATATTACATAACCGCTGTTGGATACTTTCTTTGTTAGGAGAAATTCGAAATTGAATAAATTCCCTCTCCCGAATAATATTCTCTCTATTTGATATTCGGGGTATTACACAAGTTTTGTTTATGATTATTAGATTATCTTGCATGCCTGAATGAACTTGAATATTGAGTTTAGTGTTAATTGCTATGATCAATTGATGGAACCTCGGTATAGTTGATTATACAAAGGAGGTTCTGCCGAAATCGGTAAATGATCTTAGTTTAGTTTTGTTTAATTTAATTTTAGTAGCATTCCAGGCTCAATGTTGAGCTGGGGTGTTACAGCTGGTATCAGAGCGGGTTGTAGGTCCGTGGTATTTAAAGTATTAATTTTGACACACTATGCACAGTAGATGGGTTGGGTTTTTGCATTGTTAAGGTATTGGTTACCTTTGTTAAGGGAAAGGCTCTATTTTGCTCGATCAGCTACACTATCTAAAAATGTAATCTGATGGCAAAAAGAACTGAGTATACTGTATATGTTGACTGACAAGTTTTGCATTGCGTAACTTGCGTTCTATGTTATCAAGGCGTCGCCTAGGCGACGCCTAGGAGTCCTAGCGCTCCAGGGTGGACGTCTGGGGTCATCGCCTAGGTTGTTGTAGTTAGGCGAGCGACTGGCGTCATCCCCGGCGCATAGCCCTCCACCACCGGCTCTGCGCCTGCGACATCGTGGCGACGCTCAAACCTTAAGGCCCTAGCTATGGTTCTCTGCTCCAGCGGCCGACTCAAGCAGAGGCGATAGGGGAGCAAAGCAAGCGGTGGAGGCGAGGAGGAGCAGAGAAGGACGCGACGGAAGCAACGGGTGAGCAGAGCAGGAGGCGGCGGAGGCGAGGGGAGCAGAGGAGGCGGCAGAGGCGAGGGGAGCAGAGGAGGCGGGGAGGCCGGGAGGAGAGAGGAGGCAGGCAGGAGCAAGAGGGGGAGCAGGGAGCAGATGGCGGCGGCGGCTTGAGCAAGAGGGGGAGTAGGAGCCGTGTGCTATTAGTACACACTCCCGTGAGTTCTCCCGTGAGTGAATGTCTTAAGATGTGTCTTAAGATGGGCTTTTGGGCCTTAGTGGGGTTGTGGGCTGAGTGAGCAGTGGCCCATCTCTCTCATCTATTGTTCTTTTCCCTCTATTATATGTGTGTTATATGTGCTGATTTGCCTAATATATGTCATCGTCTAATCATCGCCTAGGCGTCTTGGCGCCTCCGGAACGCCTCGCCTCGCCTTGTCGCCGTGACAACATAGCTTGCGTTCTAGTCTGCTCGAGTATTACAATTTGTTTTGCATTCCAGCAATCAAGTAGGAGGCTGTGTTATACTACTCTTTGCAATTGATACACTTTTCTGTCAAAAAACAAAGAACATTGAATTTTGAAACTACTGCCGCTGCACTGTCTGGGACACAAAACAAAATACTATTTGAAATTGTTTTGCATTATATATCTTGTGCTGAGCTTGTACTGAGCCTGTTGTTACTTGTTAGTAGCTTTCTACAAGAGAAAGGCAATATGTCCTCTCTAAAATTTGTTGAGCATTCCAATGAAATAGGAGCCTGGATAATTTGGAATTGGGGGGAAAGAAACATAATAGTAATATCATCCTTCATTGTTGTAATAGAGTGATAAACCATTGCACTATTACTCGATTAGTTCCACAAATTGTTACCATGTTTCACGAAACTCATTTGGAATTAGTCTAATGTATGATATAAATATTCTTCTTTCCTCTATTTTGTTGAGCTTTCTTGGTTATGGTTTCAGTAGATGCTGCTGACCTTCTCTCTAGTTACTAAACAATTAATTGCACACCATTAGCTCTGTAGTGATCATGAGAATCTAGTTACAAACATGGTTGTTAAAGTTAAGCAAGCTATCACTAAAGGGGAAAAACAAAATCCAATTTCTGATTACTCTCCTTAATTGGACGTACATACACTGGGCTGAGAGCCTGAGACTGATCAGGCCTGCAGAAATGATAGTGTTCATTGTTCATAGTGGGTGTACCGAAGTTCAGTAACTAAACTACTGATTTAGATGCATGCCTGAATCATACACCATTTTTTTCATTTAGGTAGGGATCATAATTTAGCAGCAGAGCTTGCCATTGTTATTCTACACAAAACATGTAACTCTCAATGAAATGAGAGAGGAAAAAGACATATTTTAGATGAGAATGGTTTACCAGTACAGATCACTGCAAAGCCAATTTTGCCAAGAAAATTTATAGAACAAATGTCTGCTTCTTCACCTGTCAAATGCTTTGAGGCCAGCCAAGACTCAAGAGCTCTAGCATCAGTGGCAGTGCACCACTACTTTGAAACTGTACTTCTGGGAGTACTGACCGGTCATGGTCACCTCTAGAGCTCTATATCCTGAGTTCTCATTTCATTCCTGAAGTTATGATTATATAAGCACTTCAGGAGAAAAATTCACATACAAATTTTTTTCCTTTGACATATTTTGTTGGTTTGCATCTGCATTAGATTGCACAAAAGAATGTAATAGTACTTCACAAATGGAGCCTATAGTAAAATATCGGACTGATAGATAACTTCTGTTCTGATTGACTTATTTCTCTACTGCAACAGTGTTCCATAGGTAATGAGGTCTGCAAACCCAGAATCTGAGAGATAGGGGTTAAGCTCGTTATCCAATAGTATGTTAGATGACTTGAAATTCTTGTGGAAGATAGACGGCGGCGTGTTTCAGCGATATACCGAAAAGCAACACACATTCCAAAAAGGAGCATTATAAAAGAAAGACGAATTTTGTGAAGGATTTTACTATTATACTGTGTTGTGTGGTGCATACTACTAAGATGTTAAGATGGCAAAATATCACTTTCAGTTGGTTTCATGATATGATTTCATACACTACAAATCTATTTTTGTAGGATGAGATGATGGTCGAGGCTGTGATCGACTGAGGCATGATCATAGAGAATTAGAGATGGCTCGCTGTTAGCAGCTGCTAGACAAAGACAAGTCTTTTGTGCGGTCAACGACCTACTACCGTCTACATACTTACTTAGCACTTACTATTACTACTTGTCTACTTGTGCTACTCCTACTAGTGAATAGTGATGTACTTAGCTAGGACTAGTTGAATTTTGGACTGTGTGAGAGTTGTGACTTACTGAATGTACTTGGCTTGGACTAGTTGAATTTTGGACTGTGTGAGAGCCGTGACTTACTGACTTGTACTTGAGAGTTGTGACTTACTGAATGTACTTGGCTTGGACTAGTTGAATTTTGGACTATGTGAGAGCTGTGACTTACTGACTTGTACTTGCTAGTTAGTAGTTACTACTTGCTTAACTAGCCCATGTCATGTACTTGCTAGTTACTACTTGCTTAACTAGTCTCTGTTATCATGTGGGAAACTACTAATCTAGTTGTATTTTGGACATGTAGTATGGTTGATTGATCTTTATTTGTGTGATATATATGGTTTATGTTTTCGTGCAATATCCGAATAAGTATTCGTGACCGAAAAAATCCGTATTCGGTTCGGCATGTATTCGCTCTGTATTCATGACCGAGACTATCCACATTCGTATTCGTATCCGGCACTGTCCATGTCCGACTCCGTATCCGAGAAAAAAATATGGAAAAAGATACGGGATGAGCGATATCCGTCCGTATCCGCTCCGTTTGCACCCCTAGCGGCTGCAGATGGTGCCAGGGAAAAGAAATAAGAGTGTCTAGGGTACCTCCCCCTTTCCTCTTGTGTGGGCAGTTCGGCTAGGGTTTTGGGTTATAGGCCGGCAGCCCATACCTCCCCTAAGCCCTCTCCCTTCTCTTAATTCTTTTCCTTTTAATCCCTTTCTATTTCGTCTTCAACTACTTAATCTAATGGGGTATTACACCTGCTACCTGATGCACGTACTCACTCAGCCCGAGGACCACCGGAGCGCCTCCTTCACCTACGACCTAATCTCGCTGCCGCCAAAGCTCGTCGCCGACGACCCAAACGTCGCGCCCTTTCGCATCGCCGGTGAGCATCATGTTTGGCGTCACCCCCTCTCTCTTTTGCGCCCACCCTTACGCCTCGCCCTGGCGCGTAGCGCCGGCGAGGCCATCACCGAAGCATCACCGGCCTCGTGCCTGCGTGGCGTGAACACGTAAGCGCCACATGGCACCACGTCGGAGCCAGGTCAACTTTTGCGCCTACTTGGCTGCCACGTCAATCGTTGCGCCAGCGCTTGCACAACCCTTCACACTATGCCGTGAGCCGAGTCCACGGTGGACTTTGACCGGGCGTGGACTCAGTACATTGATCGTCGGGCCCACCTGTCAGTGACTCATAGATTTTCCTTTAAAAATCAATTCGGCCGAAATTCGGTTTTTCCCGGGCACTGACGTCAGCGTACGCAATAAATAGGATTTCCTTTAGAAAAATAATTCAAGAAATTCAAGAAAATCTGAAATTAGGGTTCCTTTAGAATTTAAACTTCCAAGAGCTCGTATTTCTTCATACGAACTCCGATTTAGGTGATTCAAATTTCTAAATTTGTATAAATTCAAGATCTAGCTAACTAAACTAAAATTATTTGATTTGAAGTTAATTTGATTTGTCTTTTGAATTTTTATTTGAGTTTTATTTGAATTTGTTGTATTTTCGCGCATAGATTTCGACGACTCTGGAGAGCTTGATCCTTCTGAGGATTTAGAGTACCAGGACTTCGAGCAAGGCAAGTTATCCCATTGATCATGTTGATTCCATTATTTTAAACTAGTCACATGCCCGTGCGTTGCAACAGGAACTCAAACTTTGCACCAAAAAATTATATGCAATGTATACTAACTGTGTCTAAAGCAAATTATTCACCTGAATGTGCAATTATCGGATGTTCAAATCATTTCATGGTGTGAAGCATACAAATTGCCAACATTTTTTTTACTAAGTCACATTGAAAATTATCTCTAATTTTGTAATTAACCAAATTCGACTTCGTGTCCACACCAGACAGTACACCGACCCGCACGCGTTTGGTGGAGCTAGGGAGAAAGCCGGTCCACATTGATGTAGCGAAGGGCCACAACCGACTACAACTCTTATTTCTTGTCCATTCCAGACACTTCTTCCTCACACTATAAATATACCCATGTAGTCTCATATTGAGAATGCATCTAGTTGCACGTTTCAAACAATGGGTCATGTCTTGTCGTCTTGTGCTTGTAATATCTCCTTACATAGTGATTTTGCCTTTGTGCGCTCGTGGTTTTTTTTCACAAAGGTTTTTCATGTAAAAATATATGACTGCTGTTCTTGTGTTCTTGACCATCTTTGTTATTTGCCTTGTCATTTTTTTTACAACAATTTGTTATTGTGTTCTTGTCTAGATTTCTTGGATGGTGATTCTTGTGAAATCTTTATCAGGAAAGTGCTAAATACAAGTGATACTTGGAACAAGCATCTCGATTTAGTGTTAGATATATAACCATGAGGTGCGGAGATTATGGATGGAACTTTCTATTTATTATGATAATTTTCTCAAGGAATTTAATGCCAATGGGCTTTGACAGAGGAATAATCAGGTTATTGTGTTTCGAGCATGATATTACTGGGAATGTATACAGATCACCTTGTGATGGGGTGGATAAATGGAAAAATGTTGCCTACATTAACAGTGGTAAGCAGCCTAGAACATGTGTTTTGGTGAGAAAGTTGCAACCCTACTATCAAAACAGCCTTCTTCAATTATTTATATGTAGTTACACAATAGAAAAAAAATATTCTTTTCTCGATTAATCATGATTAATGTAATACAACAAAGTTACATTACAATTGTGGGAAGTTTCACCTTAACTTTATCTTAATTTCTGTATAGCAAGTAAGAAATTGCTGTCATAAAAGTGGCAAATCATGTGGTACCTGTTTTTACTATATTGCAAAGCACCATACAACGACTTCTTTGTAGACTGGAATAGTAGTTGGCTTGGGAACAAAAAAAACTTTTAGAATTGTCTTTATGGATCTTTCTGAAAATTTGAAGAATACAAAGATTTAGCATCTGAAGAAAATAATATTACAATAAAAAGCAGATCCCTATACCATAAGGCTGATGTTCTCTTCTGACATTATCTGAACCCAGTCAACATTTGCAACTCTAACCTGTAATAGCATATAACATCACGCACAAGGTAATGTCAATTTGAAATGCAATGGACAAAAAGATTAGTACAACTGTAATGCTAAGAGATAATTTGACGAGAGATAATGTGCCCATTAGTGACGACAGGTATATACCAAAAGTTTTCATTATCTAAAGAGAAATACTAAATGAAAGTGTGAATGTGATGGACATGGCTGCAGGGAGGTTGGTGGCCCTAATGAACAAAACAAACATGGCAAGCACATAAAAAGGCACTTGGTTGACCTAAGTAAAAAGAAATACTGAGAAAATCGGGAAGAAAGTTGCCAAAGGAATGTACTAGAGAATCAGTTGTTGCTCTAGGAGAAAGACCAATGTCCTGGATTGTCACAATAGCATTGCCTAAGCCTCTAGACCAAGAATCAACTGAGAACATAGGACCTTTCCGGGCTATTGAACTATTTGCACCATATGTGTGTCATTGGTAGAGGCATCTAGGAAGCATGTACCACCACTGACAGCTAAGTTTTTCTGCGGAACAAATACATCAGAGCAGATTTAGCCAAAGGTAATTAAGTTACATGTTGGATCATGCAAAGGATGTAGGAGTTGCCATTGCATACCTGTGCTTCAGGATGGAAAACTAACAGGACATACTCTGGAGTGTCTCTTAAGGAAGAAACAACCTGTTTGCAATCCATATTGAGTAAGATAAAAGCTATAGCTAAATCAATGAAAATCATTATGACTCGAAAAGAAATCCAGTCTAATTACCCGCAAGTGAATAGAATCTGTGAGATTATCATGCTCTCTTTGAAGTAACATGTGTTCTTCCTCAAGGGTTTGGCCAATAATTCTGGAAGAAAAGCCCATGATTGTAGCACAGACAGTGCACTAGAAGTTCAAATATTGAAAAAGGTTAAAGTGAATCATCCAGAAGGACATACAATTCTTAATTAGATTTTTAGGTTCCTAACACAATTGTACTATTTAATATTTAGAGGTTGGTATACAGCCATAGTATGGTTTATATAATCATAGTATCGCACATATATAGGAGTGGATTGCTTTTGCCTCAATACAATAAGAACAAAATATGAGTGCGGTTGCTAATGAAGGATAATGACAAACATGTAGTTGATGTTTCAAAACAATCAGTGACATATTACAAAGATCTGAAAGGGAAAAAAGGATCATAAAAAAAATTAAAAACAAATGACAACTGCACTGTTAGAATTGGACTAAGAATATAACTCAAGGGTTTAGATAATGGGTTTGGTGCAGTTAATTGAATACACGCTTATAAGTGCAAAGACAAAGAGGATATCCAATAAGACTACCAACAACTAAAGAAATGAATTTGATCAACGAAGAGTTAAGACAACTTGAAATCACCATAAAAGGTGGTTTGAAATCACCATAAAAGGTGTCCAAACGGAAAGAATATCAAAATTTCACATCCAAATAATACAAAGGATTATCACTAACACATGGACTATCTCCATCAGCCACCATGCTGTTCTGATGTATTCTTGTATACAAATGTTGCGATCAAAGTTCCCACAACCTACCATGTTCCAAGAAGTTGCTTAGTGACACAATACAACAAGACCATGTATGTACTTGTGTAGGAGAAATGGCAGATAAATTATATGGATAGTAGAGAGTACCTGAGCCATAAACATGGTCCTTGGGCGAATCTTCAATTTTAGAGTAGGAAATCAGTGTAAGACTCAAATGTAGAAATGTGACAACAGTTAGAATAGCAAATGTCTGGGTCCTCTAGGATATGTGAAAATTGATATTGCAAGAAGAGAACTGAACAGTTCAGTTATTTTCTGGAAGAAACACATTTATCCACATCAATCAGTTAGATAAAAAAAAATAGAATTTGTATTGAGAATTTATCCACATCAATCAATCACATTTATCCCCATGTTCTCAATGTCCCTGTCACAACCAGATCCGACGCGGGCGCGCACTCAAGCAGAGGGCGGCGCAGGTTGATCTGGTGCGACGTGGGAGCATACTTTAATGGAGACACATTTTCAGTTTTAGATGTTTTTGGGTCTTTCACATGTAAAGTATGAGGCTTCACGGATCCACTGGCTACCACCACATCACAATCAGGAGTTCTACATACATCTTTAGTGGGGAGTGAAAAATCCTGGAAAAATTACAGTTGTCATCAATATCAATGAGAAGGCACTGCATTCCATGACATACTAAGTGCATTAAACCTACCTTTGCAATTACGTGAACAAGATCATCTGGGAGAACAAGATCCACAAAAGCTCCTAGTGATACATTAGCACCATCCTTCCCGTTTGCGACCTTCCTTGCTTTCTTTAGCACAACACCTACTCAATATAAATCCATCAATCCAATGTTTTCTCCTTGAAACTCACTTTTTTATTTGAAACCATACAGAACAAAAATTTTACTGCCCAACACTTCGAAGAACTACAGAAGCTCTAGGCAAACTCAAATTATGAGGTGAAAAGGACTTAGGATGGTTAGATCACAGTAGAATTGTTGCAAAACCAAGGCTAATCCACACATATTGCACATGATCTGCCAAGAAAAAAAGTGTATTACCTTACTTACAACAGATCCAAAAAGAACACGACTAACCTAAATAAAGGGAGCAATATGCCGTTCTATGCATGATCATAGAACGAAAGCATATTTGTCATTATCTCCATGACACGGCACCAAAATCCTCACAAACGCCTAAAATAGTAGCAAAGGACAACATTTCAAGCACAATTCCACCCCTTATTCCACGATACTGATTGCTATAACAGCACGACAACAATGTGACCTACAATTGAATAAGAAAGCAAAAACATTTTCCCCATGATCTCCATAGACCAATTCTGAATCCACCCCAAATATGCAAAAGATCAACAATATGACACTTCAATTCATACCACAAACGCTATAGGACAAAACAAGAATATAACACTAACTGAAATATAGCCACAGTCTAAAGTTGCATTGCAGAGACCAGTATCTTTCCCTATGATGATATGGTCTTAAAGGCCTACAATAGGAGGGGCCCTCCTCTGTACTCTATACCTCGAATCTAATCAAGACATGATTTCCATGACAATCCTCACTGCAATGACGAAGACTATGATCTTGGCCACTAAGAGAGCAAAACACACACAACTGCATCACAAAAGAGGAGCAATACCCAGCGATCTCTACCACCAGCGTCGAAACTTATCCCAACCTCACGAAAACTAACTAAACGCGAGCAAGGAAGAAGCAAATCACAAGGCCTAAATCAAAGTAGGAAAACGAAGCACCAACTCGCCTCACTACCCTCACAACACCCACTCTATCCACAGCTGGAACACGGACCGAACGCCATTCCTGTGATCGCCAAACCCTACGCATACATACCCCCACGAGACCGACGGAAAGGCTGCGATTCGACGAGAGCGGGAGGGAGGGGAGAAAGGGAGGAGCGCCCACCGTATCCGTCGTCGACGCAAGCGGTGTGGAAGATGCCGGTGTTAGTGGATCCGTCGCGGACCTACACCTCCACTCAATCCGACGCACGATCTGGTGCGCAGAGCGGTGGGCGGCGTTGGTGAGGTCGGATGCCGGCCGGGCACGACCTCGCCCCCTTCCATTCCTGACCCCCCTCATGCAAACAGCCTCTTCCTCCCCATCCATGGCATCCCTGTCACAACCGTCACCTCAAGGTCGGGGGAAACCAAATCTGGCTTGGGCGTAGAGAGAGAGGAGAGGTAGGGAATGCGGCGTGGGTGAGGAGCACGAGTGGGAGGCGAGCGTCGTGAGTGGGAGAGGGAGGGCGGGCGCCATGGGTGAGGAGAGGGAGGTGTGAGAGAGAGAGAGAGAGGAGAGGGAGGGGGCGGCGTGGGTGGGGAGCGGGAGGCGCGAGAGAGAAGAAAGGGAGGGCGGTGCGAGTGGGGAGCAGGAGGGGAGAGTGAAGAGAAGTGGGAGGTCGGTGCAGGTGGGGAGGGACGAGGATGGCGTGGGTGGGAGGAGTGGGAGGCGAGAGAGAGAGAGAAGAGGGAGAGAGAGCGTCGCAGCAGGAGTTACTATACGCGATGCGGTCTGGACCCTCAGTCATAACCCATCCAGCGGATGTGGAAGAAGGTGGGAGGACACACCACCACCAACTCAATATTTAAGTAGTAGATATTCCTCCTCCCCTCTCCAACCCGTTCGCCTCTCCCTCCGCCGCCGACCATCTCCCTCGCACCGCCGACCCAGTCTCCTCCCTTCACCGCTGACCCAGCCTCCTCCCTCCACCGCTAACCTTCTGTCATGGGTCAATGTAAATAATCAATGTTTGTTTCCAAACATGTAAAGATGATAAATTGGTGTTATCTTATTGTATTCTTCAAATTTTCAGAAAGATCCATAAAGACAATTCTAAAAGTTTTTTTTGTTCCCAAGCCAACTACTATTCCAGTCTGTAAAGAAGTCGGTGTATGGTGCTTCGCAATGTAGTAAAAATAGGTACCACATGATTTGCCACTTTATGACAGTAATTTCATACTTGGTATACATAAATTAAGATAAAGTTAAGGTGAAACTTCCCACAATTGTAATGTAACTTTGTTGTATTACATTAATCATGATTAATCGAGAAAAGAATATATATTTTTTCTATTGTGTAACTACATATAAATAATTGAAGAAGGCTGTTTTGATAGCAGGGTAGCAACTTTCTCACGAAAACACATGTTCTAGGCTGCTTACTACTGTTAATGTAGGCAATATTTTTCCATTTATCCACCCCATCATAAGGTGATCTGTATACATTCCCAGTAATATCATGCTCGAAACACAATAACCTGATTATTCCTCTGTCGAAGCCCATTGACATTAAATTCCTTGAGAAAATTATCATAATAAATAGAATGTTTCACCCATAATCTCCGCACCTCATGGTTATATATCAAACACTAAATCGAGATGCTTGTTCCAAGTATCACTTGTATTTAGCACTTTCCTAACGAAGATTTCACAAAAATCACCATCCAAGAAATCTAGACAAGAACAGAAGAACAAATTGTTGCAAAAAAAATGACAAGGCAAATAACAAAGATGGTCAAGAACACAAGAACACCAGTCATATATTTTTACATGAACAACCTTTGTAAAAAAAACCACGAGCGCACGAAGGTAAAATCACTATGTAAGGAGATATTACAAGCACAAAACTACAGGACATGACCCGTCGTTTGAAACGTGCAACTAGATGCATTCTCAATATGAGACAACATGGGTATATTTATAGGGTGAGGAAGAAGAGTCTGGAACGGACAAGAAATAAGAGTTGTAGTCGGTTGTGGCCCTTCGCTACATCAGCGTGGACCGGCTTTCTCCCTAGCTCTACCAAACGTGTGCGGGTTGGTGCAGTGTCCAGTGTGGACACGAAGTCGAATTTGGTTAATTGCAAAATTAGAGATAATTGTTAGTGTGACTTAGTAAAAAAATTTGGCAATTTGTATGCTTCACACCATGAAATGATTTGAACATCTGATAATTGCACATTCAAGAGAATAATTTGCTTTAGACACGATTAGTGTACATTGCATATAATTTTCTGGTGCAAAGTATGAGTTCTCGTAGCAACGCACGGGCATGTGACTAGTGAGAGAAAAATGGAAGGGTTTCTTTTATATATGGATGGCATTGATGTAATTTTGACAAGTTGAGTGGCAAATGTTTATTTCTAACCCGCAAAAGCAAAACAAAAAACACTATCAACTGCCTTCTGGCTTATAAGTTTAAGGCAGTCACGAGCTTGATCTCGAGACCGTAAGTTGTAGCCGTGCGAGGCGGGAAGTCGCCTGAAACAATCGGGTTGATCAAGCCGGTGATCCATCGTGAAGTCAGATAAAAGTTTGGTGGAAAGTAATGTGCATTTTCACCATATATAGGCTCTCTCTATCTCCGGAGTGGCCTACTGATACAAGGTCAATGTACTAGCCATTTTAGTTTTTGGCCTTATGTACCAATATCAGTATGCAACAAAACAAATCATTTTAATTAGTAGAGTAGGTCCCAGCAAATGGTTAGTTGTCAAAGTCCAAAGGAAGCATCATGCTTGATATGACCGATTTAATTAGCTCTTGAAGGTCACATTACTTCGAGCAGTCGATCGATCCGCATTCATTGCATTACATTTTACAAGGTAAGAAAGCATTGTAGTAATTGGTAGGAGGAAGTGGAGAGAGCATGTAGGCAGATCAGCAACCGAAGCAGTGATGAACAGTACCACCTGTTTGATCAATTGAAAGGAGCTGGAGTATTCTCAAAGATAGATTTGAGGTCAGGGTACCATCAGCTCAAGATCCGCAAAGAAGACATCCCCAAGACAGCTTTTTCAACTAGATATGGGTTGTTTGAGTTCACTGTAATGTCCTTTGGGCTGACCAATGCCTCTGCTTATTTTATGAACTTGATGAATAGAGTGTTCATGGAGTACCTTGATAAGTTTGTCATTGTCTTTATTGATGACATCCTTGTATATTCCAAAAGTGAAGAAGAGCATGCAAAGCACCTCTATTTGGTTTTGGAGAAGCTCAGAGCCTACCAACTCGTTGCCAAGTTTAGTAAGTGTGAGTTTTGGTTGAAGGAAGTGGTCTTTTTGGGACATGTTTTGTCTGAAAAAGGAGTCTCTGCCAACCCCAGTAAGGTCCAAGACGTGCTCAATTGGGAATCTCCTAAGTCAGTGCCTCAAACCCGAAGCTTCCTTGGAATGGTAGGGTATTACAGAAGGTTTATTGAAGGGTTTTCTCGAATAGCAAGACCTCTCACTCAACTGTTAAGAAAAGAGAAGAAGTTCACTTGGACCTCCGAGTGTGAGCAAAGCTTCCAAGAGCTCAAAAGAAGGTTGATCTCTGCGCCAGTTCTGGTATTGCCGGATGTCCGAAAGGACTTTGAGGTCTATTGTGATGCATCACGACAAGGACTTGGTTGTGTCTTGATGCAAGAAAGAAGAGTGGTAGCCTATGCCTTGCGATGGTTGAAACCTCATGAAGCAAATTACCCTACTCATGACCTAGAGCTAGCTGCCGTTGAAGAATCTAGACCCGCCATTATGGGAGATTGAAGAATCTAGACCCGCCATTATGTGTTAATGGAGTTTTGGTTATTAATGACAAATCTATTTTTGAGACTAACACTCTTATTGATATATCTATTGTTTAGTCTCAGCTTGGATATAAAAGGAAAAATCCAAACAGGTATGCATTCATTTTGATAAATCTAATTGTGAGACTAACATGTTTATTGATATACCTATTGCTTAGTCTCAAATTGGATATAAATGTGAAAATCAAAGAGGTATGCATTCTACATTATATTTCTATATATTGTTGCATTCATCGGATCCAAAATATAGGATGAATTCCACCAAAAGTCTAACTTGAATATGTGCATATGTTCTTATTACACATTTGTGTATGCACACATTTAGGGAGTTCACACTATGTTTTGTGGTTTCATTAGTATTGATCCATATTCCCGTTTCCACATATATTAAGGATCTTTACTTTGAAACATATCCTTGAGTATATATAACTTGTGTAGTTAATATATTCATATGAATATATGAGACTTGTGTAGCTCATACATGCTCATATATCCTTTGAGTATATACAACTTGTGTAGTTCATATATACTCATACCAATCTACATTCAATTATTTGTAATTGAAGTGGTTGTCATCAATTACCAAAGAGGAAAAGATTGTGGTATCTTATCCCACCATTATGAGTTAATGGTATGTTATGGTAATTAATGACAATCACATTGTGGAACTAACATTTTCCACGAGTTGGATGAATAGGTTGTGTTCCATGAGGATGGAGACTTTGGATGACATCATGAGTTGATTGTCATCAAGTCAATACTCGGGATGAAGGAAATTATCATGTGTTGATGATGTTCAAGTCAGGATACCGAAGTGAAGAAAAACATCATGTGTTGATGATATTGAAGAGCTTGAGTAAAGGATGCATCATGTGTTGATGTGTATCAAGTTCAAGAAGAGGAGATGATCATGAGTTGATTATCAAGTCAAAAGAAGACCCATCATGTGTTGATGGAAGTCAAGTGAAGGATGCATCATGAGTTGATGCATATCAAGTCAATGACCTGGACTTGAAGCGAAGATGTGCGTCATCAAGCTTCAAGTGGTTGCACAAGGCAAAGGTATGACTAGCTAGGGCTAAGGATGTGTTTCTAGTCTTTTACCGGTCTCGGTGTTTGGTTGGGAGATCGGGTTGCTAGTATAGGTTGCCGTACTATTAAGAGGGGTCATGTCTAGTAGCTTGAGTCTCATCATGTGTTGATAGCTCAATCTCACTTGCTCTAGCTCTCCGAGGCATGATGCTATTGTTTGCAAATGTGTTTTGCAAATATTCGAGGCTCATGCATTTAATCCTTGTAGCATGTGACTATACTTTGCAAATGTGTTTTGCAAATGGTTGAAGTTCGTGTACCTACTCCTTGTGGCATGATCTAAGTTTGCAAATGTATTTTGCAAATTGTTGGGATTCATGTATTTTCCCTTGGCATGGTCTAAGATTGCTTGTTGCTAATACTTTGGACTTAGACCATGGTAGTGGCTCTTTGGAGTTGTGCTTTTTGATTTGATAAAATGTGTTTGAGATCAAATCAAATAGGTGGATTGTGTAGCCCTATGAATAAGCTTTCCATAGAATCCAAGATCACTCAATTCCGACATTGGAGTCAAAAGTTATGACCGTTTTTCCGAGTGTCGCCTGTGCTGAAATCCAGGGCTGGACTGACCGCCCACATGCCTGCGGTCTGACCGCCCACATGCCTGCGGACTGACCACCCTTCTAAGGCCGGTCAACATTTTCCAGAGGGCATATTTTTCGGTTTTCTTGCACTCGGAAGGCCCGGACTGACCGGGGGTCTGGTCAGACCGGACCCTGTGAGGGTGGACTGACCGAGAAATTGCATGTAACGGCTATTTTTATAGCCGTTGCACTGTAGGCCGGACTGACCGGCCCTATGCCTGCGGTCTGACCGGGTTTCCCCGATTTTCAGCAGATTCTCCTCCAACGGCTAGTTTTTGTGTGTGGGCTATAAATACTCACCTTGGCCGGTTGGAGGGTAACCTTTGGCATCCTATTTCACTCACTTGAGCTAGTGTGAGCTTCTCCTCTCCATTGTGCATGTGTTGCACCTTGTGAGCAAGGAGAGAGGTCTCTAGTTGCATGTGTTGCATCTAGAGGTGGATTTCGTATCCACTTGAGCTTGTGCATGCGTTGCACGTGGTGAGAGTCAAGCAAGGGGCTTGGCTTATTACTCTTGATGTTTGCCGACACCTAGACGGCGTGGAGACGTCGTGGACCGGTGATCTTATCAAGAAGCTTGTGAGAAGGCCCGGTGTGTTGTGAAGGTTGGAGCTCACCTACCCGGAGCGGGAAAGAGCTACCACTAGTGGAATCGAGGTGTTTGGCTTAATTCGTGGAGCCGGTCCAATTAGTTTGGGCTTACCTCAACGTGGATTAGGGGAGACCGGCAAGTCTCCGAACACCACGGTAAAACGTCATTGTGTCATTGTGGTTTGCTCTCTAGTGATTTAGTTTGTGCAATTTACATTCCTATAATTAAATTGCTTACATGTCTTTGTATGATTGCTATCATTATCAATAGACTTATATTGTTGGTGCACTTAGTAAAGACTAGTTGATTTAGGCTTTAATTGTGCAAAACCGAATTAATTTACAATTCCGCATTAAAACTCGGTTTTAGCCAAAAGATTTTAAAACCGCCTATTCACCCCCCCCTCTAGTCGGCCTCCTCGATCTTACAGCCGTAGTGCATGCTTTGAAGATTTGGCGCCACTATCTCATTGGGAATCGCTGTGAAGTTTACACAGATCACAAGAGCTTAAAGTATATCTTTACACAAGCTGATTTGAATATGAGGCAGAGAAGGTGGTTAGAGCTAATCAAAGACTACAATGTGGGAATTCATTATCACCCCGACAAGGCCAACGTGGTAGCAGATGCTTTGAGCAGGAAGGTCTATAGCAGCACATTGATGGTCAAAGAAAGCCAACCAACTTTGCATGAGGAGTTCCAGAAGCTCAGACTTGAAATAGTTGAAGAAGGGTTTTTGGCGGCTCTGGAGGTGCAACCGACTTTGCAAAATCAGATCAGGGCAGCTCAGGTTGATGATGCCGACATTCAAGAAATCAAGAGCAACATGAGAAAAGGGAGATCTTTAAGGTTTTCAGAAGATGAACAGGGACTATCTGGTTTGACAAAAGGCTCTGTGTGCCAAACAACCTAGAGCTCAAGAAGGTGTTACTCAAAGAGGCTCATGAAGCATTGTATTCCATTCATCCAGGAGCTACAAAGATGTATCAGGACATCAAAGAAATGTATTGGTGGCCTAGCATGAAGCGCGAAATTGCTAAGTATGTGGTCAAGTGTGATACTTGAAAAAAGGTTAAGGCCATACACCAAAGACCTGGAGGTCTTTTGGTGCCCTTGTCCATACCCGAGTGGAAATGGGAAAAGGTCGGGATGGACTTCATAACTGGTCTGCCCCGGACCCAAGCTGGTTTTGACTCCATTTGGGTGGTTGTGGATCGCTTAACCAAGGTACCTCATTTTATCCCTATCAAGACCACCTATTCTGGAGATAAATTACCAGAGCTCTACATGGCAAAGGTTGTGTGTCTACATGGTGTGCCAAAGAAGATAGTATTAGATAGAGGATCTCACTTCACCTCCAAATTTTGGTAAAAGCTACATGATGCCTTAGGTACAGACCTCAATTTCAGCACAGCTTACCACCCACAAACTGATGGCCAAACTGAAAGAGTCAACCAAGTTCTTGAGGACATGCTGAGAGCTTGTGCTCTGGAAAAACATGGTAGTTGGGATCGGATGCTACCCTATGCTGAGTTCTCCTACAATAACAGCTACCAAGAGTTCTCCTTTTGAAGCCCTCTATGGAAGAAAATGTAGGACACATTTGTACTAGACAGAAACTGGTGAAGGGCAAGTTCTTGGACCAAACCTCTTGAAGGAAACTGAAGACCAAGTGAGATCCATAAGAGAAAAGTTGAAGACTGCCCAGACCAGACAATAGACGTCAAGACCTAGCCTTTGCTCCAGGAGATCAAGTATACCTTAAGGTGTCACCTCTCACAGGAATGCACCGTTTCAGAGTTAGTGGGAAGCTAGCACCAAGATTCATTGGACCTTTTCCCATTCTTGCCCGAAGAGGAGAAGTTGCCTACAAGATAGACCTCCCTCCTCAGTTGACTGGAGTGCACAATGTCTTCCATATATCTCAGTTGAAGAAGTGTTTGCAGGTGCTAGAGGAACAGATGCCCTTAGAAGTAGTGGACCTCCAAGAAGACCTCACCTACCAGGAGCAGCCCATCAAGATCTTGGACGTGTCTGAGCGAGTGACAAGGACCAAGACCATCCGCCTTTGCAAAGTGCAATGGAGCAACCACACTGAGGCAGAGGCAACTTGGGAGCGCGAAGAGGACCTCAAGAAGGAGTTTTCGCACCTATTCTTTAGCCAACCTGAATTTCGGGGTCGAGATTCTCTTTAAGGGGTGAAGGTTTGTAACGTCCCGTTTGTCCTAGAGTTTTTGCCAGATTTCAAAACCAAAAAGGAACCATTCGGTTTATTTGCTTGCTCAAGCTTAACTTGAAACTTTGGAAATATTGGAGGTTTAACTTGAGCTAACCAAACTTCAACTAAGTTCAGTTGGTTGTTGCTCTCTGTTGGTTGAAGTTCTTTGGTGTTCCTTGGCTTTTGTTTTCCTTTCTTGGTTTCCTCTGTGTGCCTTTAGGCCTAGCTTCTCTTCTCTAGGACCCCTTCTGTGTCTGGATCTCCCTCTCTCGGTCCAGACCTCCCTTGCGTTGGACCTCCCCTTGCCCAAGACCTCTTTGTAGGCCTAAGACCTCCCCTTTTGGGTTTTAGACCAGCTCGGGGTTGTGTTTCAAACCTCTTATTTGGCCTCCTCACCTTCTTCTTCTCTTTAGACCTCCCTTGAGTTTATCCTTTGGACCTCTTTCCATTGGACCTCCTCATTTTGAAATATCCTCCCTTGGATCTCCTCTTTTGAATCTCCTCTATTGGACCTCCCTTGTGTTCGTTTGGACCTCCTCACGTCCGTTCAAGCCTTCCGCTTGATCCAAACCTCAACCGTTTTTGTACCATTTGATTTGTATTAGACGGCTTGATCTTGTTGGCACGTTCGGCCGGTCCGAACGTCTCACCCCTTTTTGAGTCGTCCAATCTATGTGGGACGGCCCAATCACTTTGCTCCGTCCGATCGAGATCTGACGGCCCCAGCCTTCCCCACGTTTTTCTCACTCTCGTCCACCTCCCTTGTTTAGATCTTGACCGTTGAGACCTCCCCTTTGGATATCTTAACCGTCAGGACCCCCCTTGTTTAGATCTTGACCGTTGAGACCTCCCCTTTGGAGATCTTAACTGTCAGGACCTCCCTTGTTTAGATCTTGACCGTTGAGACCTCCTGTTTGGAGATCTTAACCGTCAGGACCTCCCTTGTTAAGATCTTGACCGTTGAGACCACCCCTTGTGGTTAGGACCGCCCCTTGAGGATCGCGACCACCCCTCTTTTGTTGTTTAGCCGCGACCTCCCCTCTTTTGTTGTTTAGCCACGACCTCCCCTTTGTGGATCTGACCGTTAGGACCTTCCCTTGTAGATCTTGACCGTCAGGACACCTCCTTTGAGTCTTCCTTTCTTTGGACCTCCCCGTGGTCTTTTTGTAAAGACCTCCTTTGCGGGGTAAGACCTCTTCTTTGAGGTCAAGACCTGTGGTCTTTTTGCAAAAACCACCCTTGCGGCCGAGACCACCTCTTTGACTGATCTATCCGTCGAGTTTGACTGGCCCCACTAGTCAGTCCGGCTCACTTTCGCAATTCCTCCGCCTCTAAAGCCTTAAGCGCATCTAATGCTTGTTGCATCACATTAAATGCGGTCACTTCTGGGGTACTTCGTTTATCCTTTCGATGGCATACCCTGTCTTATCATTGCCTTGTTTTTTTCAACTACCCTTGACCAATGTGTCTCCAAGCCTTCCTGTGGCTCTCTCTTTTTCTCCTCCCTGTCTGGCTATATATATAGCCCGTTTATGCCTTTCCTTGTCACCTTTTTCCTCATTTCCTAACTTCCTAGCTCTTGCCTAGTTCTTCTCCGAGCTTGTGCTTGAAGCTTCACTAAGAAGTGCCTGAGGAAGTTGTGCCACCGCCTGTTCATCACCTAGAAGATCATCGGAGCCAGCGCCACTGTTTTGCTGCCCAGGAGTTCACCAGATTGCCCATGTCGTCCTCTTCCACCGTAGTTGTCCCTCTGATCTCCTCCTTTTTCCGTCTCTTTCTTGGTTTTGGTGAGTTTCCTTGTGCCTAATCTTTTCTTGTTCATACGACCACTTTGTGTGATCGTATTCTTTTCATGACTATGTTACGTGGTTGTATTCTTTTTACGACCATGTGGAATAGTCGTGTTTTCCTCAGGACCTCCCCCTCAGGATCTCCTTTGGCAAAGACCGCCTTCATGGTCTTTGTCGGCTCTTTTGCAAAGACCACCCCAGTGGTCCTTGCTGGTCTTTTTGAAAAGACCACCCTCTCAGCCATGTTCGCCTCTCAGCCATGTCTTGGTCTTTTTGCAAAGACCACCCTCTTTCGGGTTGGACCTCCTCTCTCGCTGAGACCTCTTGCTTTTCTAGTTTTTGGTTGAGATTTGCTTAAGTTCTTTTGAGTCTTTTAAGTTCTTTTGTCAGGAGTTGTCTTGTTTATTTGGTTCTTTACGTACGTGCAGATCCTGAGTTCGAGGAGGAGTACTTGGACCCGGCAATCTTTACCGAAGGCTCGCCCCTGCTCAACGAAGGCAAGTCGCAGACCTTTGATCATGTTGAACCCAGCATTTCAAAAATATGTTGTTTTACATTATCATGCATGGCTATTTTATAGGAAATGTTTTGGGCAGTAGCTATATCCCACTTGACATTATACCTCTTTGGATGATTGTACTCAACATGTTGATATGATTACCTTGGACACCTTAGATTGGGTAATTTAGTTGGTATTGTTTGTGTCGGTGTTTTAGAACCGAACTTACGTAAAGATTGTTTGATTCGGAGGTTCCTCTAGGCTCAAAATCACACAAAGATGGAGACACGGGGATTTTTATACAGGTTCGGGCCTTCTCCTGGGAGAATAACAACCCTACTCCTGTGTGTATGTATTGAGTATACTCGATTACAAGATGGAATCAGAGACTAGACTATTGTCCTTCTAATCTTCTTCCCCTCCTCTTCCTGATGATCCTTGCCTTTTATACTGTCCCCGAGGTGCGCCGTTGGATCTTCAGTATAAAGGTCACATTAACGCACCAGATCGTGGAGCCATTACCGGAGGTTATTACGGGAGTTGTAACGTTCCCACGTTGCCAGGCAAACACCATAACAAGGAGTTAAGTCGTGCTGTTATTCCAGGGAATAACAGCGTAATTGATTGCTCATATCCTTGGATACGGTACATGAGATTCCCTGATCGATTAGGCCCACATGTCTGTGAGTCTTATCGACTGAGGACTGGTCGTAGAAGAGCTTACGACTAGGTGGTGATCGTAGGAGAGCCTACAACCACAGATCGATCGTAGTAGAGCTTACAATCACGGGATAGTCGTAGAAGGGCTTACGACTATGGGGTAGTTGTAGGAAGACCCACGACTACAGGGCGGTCGTAGGAGAACTTACGACTTCCAGCTTCTACCTTATGAATATTAAGGGGTATACTCAAGAGTTATATGACGTCATTATTATCCATAATATGAATTATAGATATATAATAAAATAAGGATTGTTATATCCTCGTGATCTAGCCCCCCAGCTTAAGCGAAAATAACTTACTTGGAAAAGGAGCAGTAGATGGTCTTACGACCAGTAAGTGGTCGTAGGAAAATGGTTGAAGGAAGAACTCTTCGACTGGTGTTTCATTTGACCAGAAATTTACTTGGTCAAGAAAGTTGTGAAATAATCTTGCGACTTACAAGGTTGTCGTGGGAGATCTAACGGTCACCGAGAGGTCGCAGTACTGTGGCTGGAAGCAAGATCTTTCCAGTTGCTGTTGCGTTTTGACCAGAAAAAGACTTGGTCAAGGAGGTAATTTCGCTTGAGGTGTAAAAAGTAAAAACAGACCTGACTTCCTCGAGCAGACAAATTTAAGAGTCACAATTGACTCCCTTACCCTTGTCTGTTGGAGCAGTTCCCGAAGCATTGGCAACCGTTAGGTAGCCACGTCTTTTGAACTTCGGGTGTGCGGTTATAAATCTTCACCGTGGGTGAGGATAAGGTCCTTTACCTTCCCCAAATTGTTCTTGCTGTTCGAACTCCTGAGTTCTCCGCCGCCGACCAAATCAAGCTTTCTTCTTCAATCTTTCCACATCCAAATCTTCGACTTTTGGGAGAAATGGCCGGAACCGCTTCCTAGTGGGCCAAATCGGAGATGGATGCGACCAGAATCCAGGCTTTGGTCGACTCCGAGAAGATCCCGAAGGAGGAGTTCGTGAAGTGGATTGAGGCCGTCGGGCAGCACTGGCCGTCTGAGGAGATTGGGCAAATCCCCGTCTTCCAAGCATTCAGTGAGTGTGGTCTTCAATTACCCGCTCATCCTTTTCTCACATTGGTACTCGAATATTTCCAAGTGGAGTTGGTGAACCTTTTCCCCAATTCTATCATAATGTTGGGGGTGTTCGTGTACTTGTGTGAGGTCTACCTGGGGATTCCGGCTGATCTAGAGTTGTTCCGGTATTACTACGGAATGACCCGATTAAGCGGAATCACCGGTAGTTGTAGTCTGAAGCTCCACGACGGGAAGTCGAGGGAGTACATTCAGATGTTCACCCAGTCGTCGTGGCCGGGGTGGAAGAAGAGGTGGTTCCATTGGGAGATCACTAACGAGGACAACCTCTCTTTCACCGGGAAGCCTGCCGAGAAGGTTCCCGCTTGGGATTTGATTCCCAAGGATCTTTGCCAGATCGCCCATTTCATTCAAGCTATTGCAGACTTGAAGGAAGAGGCGCTTACTGGATGGCACATGGTGAAGGATTTCATCACGTGCCGCATCAGCCCTCTGAAGAAGAGGGCTCATCACGAGGGACTACGCGGAGGGTAAGTAAACCTTAAGCTTTAGCCTTCTTTCTGTTAGTTTTAAATTAGGCTTACTGAAGGTTCTCTTATCCCTGCAGACCTCTCACTAGAGGAGATTGACGCTCGGGTCAAGCTCATCTCGTGAGAAGACCCGGCCCATGTTGTGGCGCCCCACTCAGGGCCGACTTGTCTCCAGAGGACAAGGTGGAGCGCCTAAAGGTAATCAAGAGTCGATTTAGCCTTTAGGACTTTGTAGTCATAGAAGAACTTATGACTGGGTACTGATCATAGGAAGGCTTACGATTAGGTTCTGGTCGTAGAAAAACTTACGACCAGGGGTTGTAGAAAGGCTTACGACATGGTGATAGTTGTAGAAGAACTTACAACGGCTTTATAATATCTCTCTTTCTGATTTCTGCAGAAAGTAGGCAAGGAGGACCGTCAGGACAACGAAGAAGTCAAACTAATGGTCGTTGGTGTGGCCGTAGAGCAGTTTGTTTCTCCCCCGGCTAAGAGGCATCGGCTTGTTAAGGCCATCGACAAGGGAGGCTCGAGCTCGAGCCCTGC
This sequence comes from Phyllostachys edulis, assembly GCA_036346405.1. Taxonomy (NCBI): domain Eukaryota; kingdom Viridiplantae; phylum Streptophyta; class Magnoliopsida; order Poales; family Poaceae; genus Phyllostachys; species Phyllostachys edulis. The sequence goes on along the minus strand of JAYEVD010000730.1, from coordinate 59,082 downwards.
TGTTGGGCAAGCAGATGCTCCTCAGACTAGGGGGAGGAGGCTCGCGCAAGCTGTTGATGAGGGTGGTGTAAGCTCAAGCTCCGCTACTCCGTCTACACCTTTGGCTAATCTTGCCGCCGAAATAATTGCTGCAGAGGAAGCAATCGCGGCAGGAATAGCTGAAGTATTCAAACCTGTATGCCCAAGACCAAGGTACCCTTATATTATGACAAGAAACCTTCGCAGCCGCCTCTCGTGGCTTTATCAAGCGATTAGAAAAGGAGAACTGGAAGAGTTTCATGTCTTTTATGAAGGAGACTGCTGCGCCAGCAATGCCTGTGGTTGAGGACAGTGCCGCTGTTGAGGTGGTCGAGACAGGTCTTGGCCAAACGGAGAGCCAAGAGGCTCAAGGAGCAATGGTGCTCGATCAAGCTCCACAATCAGACGTGGTCGTGACTGTTCCTCAACTTGAGTCTCGACCAGACGTGGTTGAGAAAAAGTCGAAGAAATGTAACGTCCCGTTTTTCCTAAGAGTTATTGCCGTGTTCAAAGCTAAAAGGAACTATTCGGTTTATTCGCCTGCTCAAGCTTAACTTGGGATTTCAGAAATTTGGGAGTTTAACTTGACCTAATCAAACCTCAACTAAGTCTTTAGGTTCGTGTTCCTGGTCCTTTTGAGGTTCTCCGGTGCTATCTGGTTTTAGCTCTTTTTTTCTTTTGCGTGCTCTGAGTACCTTTTGTTTTAGCCCTCTCTTTGGACCTCCCATGTGTTCTTAGGACTTCTTCTAAGTCCTCTGGACCTCCTCTGTGCTCATAGGATCTCATTGCAGATTCTTTGGACCTCCTCTAAGTTTGGATCTTTCCATCTCTTTTAATCTAGATCTACTTTGTTGGTTTGAATCTCTTTAAGGTTTAGACCTCCCTCCCTGTTTGAATTTATCTTTGGTTCTGACCTCTTTTCATTTGGGTCACAACCACCCCATGCTTCTCAGCCCGGGTTTGTGTTTCAAACCCTTTTGTTTTCCGCAGAGTCAAGCTAGGCTTAGTTTGCCCCACGCCGATCTCCTCCCGCCTGCACCTCCTTGTGGGTCTAGGACCTCCTCCTTGTGGTTAGGACCTCCCTTGGAGATCTTAACCGCTCGCACCTCCCTTTGTTAGATTTGACCGTTAGACCTCCCTTGGAGATCATAACCATTCGCACCTCCCCTTTGTTAGATCTCGACTGCTAGGACCTCCCTTTGGAGATCTTAACCGCTCGCACCTCCCTTGTTAGATCTCGACCTTAGACCTCCCTTTGAGATCTTAACTGCTCAGATCTCCCTTGTTAGATCTCGACTGCTAGGACCTCCCTTTGGAGATCTTAATCGCTCGCACCCCCCTTTGTTAGATCTAACCGCTAGGACCTCCCTTGAGATTTTAACTGCTCGCACCCCCTTGTTAGATCTCGACTGCTAGGACCTTCCCTTGAGATCTTAACTGCTCGCCTCTCCTTTGTTAGATCTCACCATTAGACCTCCCTTGGAGATCTTAACCGCTCGCACCTCCCTTGTTAGATCTCGACCATTAGACCTCCCTTGAAATCTTAACTGCTCGCACCTCCCTTTGTTAGATCTCGACTGCTAGGACCTCTTCCTTGGAGATCTTAACCGCTTAGACCACCCCTTTATTAGATTTGACCATTAGGACCTCCCGATGGAGATCTTAACCATTCGCACCTCCCTTTGTTAGATCTCGACTGCTATGACCTCCCTTTGGAGATCTTAACCCATCGCACCTCCCTTTATTAGATCTCGACCGTTAGGACCTCTCCTTTGGAGATCTTAACCGCTCGACCTCCCTTTATTAGATCTCGACTGCTAGGACCTCCCTTGGAGATCATAACCATTCGCACCTCCTTTGTTAGATCTCGACTGCTAGGACCTCCCTTTGGAGATCTTAACTGCTCGCACCTCCCTTTGTTAGATCTCGATCATTAGGACCTCCCTTTGAGATCTTAACCGCTCGGATCTCCTCTTTGTTAGATCTCGACTGCTAGGACCACCCCTTTGGAGATCTTGACCGCTCGGACCTCCCTTTGGTAGATCTCGATCGTTAGGACCTCCTTTGAGATCTTAACCGCTCGGACCTCCACTTTGCTAGATCTGACCGTTAGGACCTCCCCTTTAGAGATCTTAACCGTTCAGACCTCCCCTTTGTTAGATCTAACCGTTAGGACCTCCCCTTTGGAGATCTTGACCCTTGGACCTCTTGTGAATTGTGAGCAGGTCTTTTGGACTTCCTGTCCTCAGGACCTCCTCATGTCTTTTGGACCTCCTGTCCTCAAGACCTCCTTGTGGTTAGGACCTCCATTAGAGATCAGGACCCCTGATCTTTTGCAAAGACCTCCCTTGCGGCTGAGGCCAACCCTTTGTCTCAATCGTTCTCTTGAGTTTGATCGCCCCACTTGTCACTTTTGCTCAGTGCACATTTAATGGTCATTGTCACATTAAATGCAATCACATCTGGGGTACTTTTTTATTCCTTTGGTGACCTACCTGTCCCTAACCTTGTCCTAGCTACCACCGATCGCTGACACGCTTTTACTCTAACCCTTGTTGTTTCTTCAGCAGCCTCGCTATAAATAGCTCGGGCATGCCTCCCTTTGTCACCTTTTTTGCTCTTTCCCAATCTCCTTGCACTTGCTCGTTCTCTCCATGCTCAGACCTCCCAAGGAGCTCCCGAGGTCAGGCCGAGCCTTTGCTTTCGGGTTTTGGCTGAGTTGATTTGAGCTCTTTTCAAGTCTTTTTTAAGTTTTTTGCTTGGAGTTGGTTGGCTTATTTGGTTCTTTGGCGAACGTGTTGATCCCGCGTTTGAGGAGGAGTTCTTGGACCCAGTGGTGTCTACTGAAGGTTCACCACTGCTCAACGAAGGCAAGTCGCAGACCTTTGACCATATTGAGCCTAGCTTTTTAATTGTATTTTGCTTTACTTTATCATGCATGGCTATTTTTATAAGAAATGGTTTAGGGCAGTAGTTATTCTCCTACTTGACAATATGCCACCTTGGATGATTGTATTCGACATGTTGACATGATCCTCTTGGACGCCTTAAGTTGGGTATTTTAGTTGGCATTGTTTGGTATTGCAAACATGGGACCGTATGTATATGCTTAGTCTTGCTTGTAGAACCGGGGGTTTTGGGAATCACATACCTTCTCTAATAACTTGACTAAAGGAACTATAGAATCTGTGGTTGGTGCCACTGTTGGGCAACTATGGTGGGACGTCGTAGTTATGTTGATTGTGGTGCGAGACCACGTTGTTAAAATCTTGCGTGCCAAGACCAGGGAGGTCTTTGGCTAGGTGAACCTAAAAGTGTTTTCTTGCTCGGGCAAGTGATGTGCAGTAAAGGGGGTGGTCTTAGCACACTGGGATGTGGAAGCCTTGCCTGAGCAGCAATTAAGGACTTCACTTTGTGTTCTGATGATCTGGGCCTCTAAGTGCAACCACAAGATCATTTTATGGGGGATGGTCTGGGCCGAATAATTAGTGATGTCTTGACCTGGTTCTGTTGTGGTGGTGCGTGCTGATTCGCATGGTGCAAGAGGGGGCCAGGTTCCTTTTACAGGACGGCGAAACCTTAGCGGGCAGGTCAGGTCATGACAAAGCTTTGTAAAGGCCTTGTCGCGCTCTCTAGACTGCTCACCTTTAGAAGTGAGTAAGGGTTCCGACGGGAACCCGCCCCGCTAGAGAGGTCGTGAATTGTGGGTAAAGTTGTATACCTCTGCAGAGTATCAATCTATTCGAATAGCCAAGTCCTTGGTCATGGACATGCCCAGTGAAAATGGTGCAAGGGGTAGACTTCTCAAAAAAATGGTGTTCCATGGTTGGCTTGGGATGTCTACAGGTACTCTGGGTGGCTTCGAGTGCTTGTGGCGTCCTCGGCTGGTCGTGGAGGTCTTGTGAACCCTAGGGTGGTCCAATAAGCTCCTGAGTGGGTGCTCAGAGGAGATCTTGGAGTCCCAGAGAGGTCTTGGGAGAGGTCCTGGTCGTAGGTGCGACCAAACCTCCCCCAAGTGGTCTTTGGGAGCTCTGGAGCTGGTGCTCCAGAGAGGTCTTGGGAGAGGTCCTGGTCGTAGGTGCGACCAAACCTCCCCCAAGTGGTCTTTGGGAGCTCTGGAGCTGATGCTCCAGAGAGGTCTTGGAAGAGATCCTAGTCGTAGGTGCGACCAGACCTCCCCCAAGTGGCTTGGGGAGTGAGTTGGTGCTCACCTCCCCTCTTTTCAAGCAAAGGTACTTAAATATTATTGTTTCCAAAATTGAGCTTTTCAATCTATACCTGTTATTTACTGTCAAACTTAGCTTTGTGCAACTAATCCTACAGCTCTCATTGTTAAGCGAATGCATGAATATTATATGCATATATGTTACCCTACGATTTGCTGAGTACATTCCAAGTACTCATGGTTGTGAGCCCTGTGTTAAAGCAGTGGTCGAGGATGATCAGATGCAGGGATGCTCAAACCTCTTCGAGGGGGAGTTCTTTGACGACCCGGTTGCCTAGGACGTCCTCCACTTGACAGCCTGTGGGCTTGCCGGATGGCTTCCAGCGCTTTTGTGTTCTCAGTTTTTGAGGTCTTCCTGTTGTCGGTTTTGTAAGCCCAAGTTGGCAGACCTCTGTAAGCAAGCTTAGACCATAAGGTCTTGTTTAAAGTGAGGTTTAATTTGTCTGCTTCATCTTTTGTTTGGCCTTGTGGTTGTGATCACACCTATGTCGTTTTGTGCGAGCTAGCTTGGACTCCTGGGACTAGCTTAGTGCACTCATTCAAGACCTCCAGGAGGTCTTTGAAGATCTCCTGAGAGGTCTGGACAGACCTCCCCTCTCGGAACCTGCGGATGGTACTACCGCTCCTTGGTGCGGTAGTACCGGGGCGCGCACACTCATACAAAAAAAAATTCGGTACTTTGCCCTGTCCAGTGCATTTCCGAGAGGAGGTCCTCACAAAGGTGCTATCAGAGCCCTAGTCGGCTATAGGTTGTTTTAGTTTGATTCAAAAGCTATTTTCTAAGTTGTTAGTGGCCTAAAAGTTTAACTATATAGCATACTTTAAGGTCTCCCCGTTAGAAGATTTCAGGATCACCCCAGCCCCCAAGCCACTTAAAGTAAGTGACCCGTCAAAGTACATCGTCCACTTATCATGGGTATCGTATTGGGGATCCTGGACAGTTCAGATTTGTCCATTCGCGACAAAGTCTCGCCAAGATCTGGATTTAATGGCGTCGACACAAAAATGGAGGTCGAACTCCCCAAGTTCTCATCGACCATTTAGACATGCATCCGCTGCTTCCTATTTTGGAGGATCACTCCTAAGGGAAACTCAAACGGTACAATTATCTTGTCTTTGAAAATAATGCCTCGCTTCTCAAAGACATGAGGAGGGCATAGAGAAGCTTTTGGATCTGAGGGTAACGCTCCTTAGGTCCGTGTAAAACTTCACTTATGTAGTACACCGGTCGTTGAACATTTTCACGTTCTACAACTAGTACTGCGCTCACTGCTTGTGGCGTGGCAGCTAGATAAATTAAGAGCGTCTCTTCTGGTTTCGGGGAAACCAGAACAGGAGCACTCGTAAGATATCTCTTGACATCCTCGAAGGCAGCGCTTGCCTTTTCCGACCACTCGCAACCCTCGTGCTTCCTTAGAAGTTTGAAGAAAGGTAGTCCTTTTTCCCCCAGTCGTGCTATGAAACGACTTAAAGCCGCAATACACCCTGTGAGCTTTTGGACTTCTTTCTTCGTGGATGGAGAGCGCATTTGAACAATGGCTTTTATCTTTTCGGGATTTGCTTCGATCCCTCGTACGGAGACCAGGAATCCAAGCAATTTTCTCGAAGAGACTCCAAACACACACTTCTCATGATTGAGTTTCAAGCGGTGTTTTCTGAGGTTGTTGAACGTCTCCTGCAAGTCCGAAACATGATTAAGCCGTTTGATGCTTTTTACGACTAGATCGTCAATATAGGCTTCCAAATTTCGGCCTAGTTGAGGTGAAAAAGTCGATTGCATCAAACGTTGAAAAGAAGCGCCAGCATTTTTTTAGACCAAATGGCATTTTGACATAGCAAAATATACCAAATGGAGTAATAAATGCGGTCTTTTCTTCATCTTCTAGACACATATTAATCTGATGGTAGCCAGAATATGCATCTAGAAAACTTAATATTTTGCAACCAGCAGTAGAGTCAACCAACTGATCGATACGAGGTAAAGGGAAATCATCTTTTGGACAAGCTTTATTAAGATCAGTGAAGTCTACGCACATTCGCCACTTGACGTTACACTTCCTAACCATTACAGGGTTGGCCAACTACTCTGGGTGGTCGACTTCTCTTATAAAGCCTACTTTAAGTAGCTTATCCAATTCTGACCTTATAGCATCTCATCGATCAGGGGCAAATCTTCGTAATTTTTGTTTTACAGGTACTTTGTCAGGCCGTAAAGCTAGCATGTGCTCGATCACTTCCCTGGGGACTCCAGACATGTCGGATGCTTGCCACGCAAAGACATCTGCGTTTGCTCGGAGGAAAGTGATGAGGGCGTCTTCCTACTTGGGGTCGGAAGTATCCTCGATGCTTGAAGGTTCCTCCCGATCCAGGAAACTTCTTTGACTTGGTCGCTCGGCTTGGCAGCAACTTTAGGCCTCGAGCTCTTGGTCGAAGGTCGCCTTTTTCTTCCCGAAATGGTATCCACCCACCATCTCGAGGATCGACGGTCACACGTGTGCACCATCTTCTTATCACAATGAATTGTGATTACTCCTTTGGGACCTGGCATCTTAAGACATTGATACCCATAATGAGTTGCCATTAAGAATTTTGCCAAAGCTGGTCGTCCGAGTATGGCGTTATATGCCGTATCGAAATTGACCACATCAAAGGAGATTTTCTCCGTCCTGAAATTACTTGGTGAACCAAATGTTAAAGGAAGAGAAACTTGACCAATGGGTTTGGCCGAAGACCCTGGTACAATGTCATGAAATGAATATCTTACCGGTCTTACCTTGGTCCTGGGTACTTGCATTTCGTCCAGGGTGCTCGTAAACAGAATGTTTAATGAGCTACCACATTCAATCAACACTCGATTTACTTGACAGTTGTTGATGGTGGGTTCGACCGCGATCGAAAAATGACCAGGTCAGGTTGAAGGGATCGGGCAGTCACCCTTCTCGAAAGAGATGGTGACTTCTGACCACCTCGGTACTTTATTGACAAGAGGAGAGTCAATGGAGTTTACCTCGTGTTCGACTGCTTTAAGCTGTTGTCTTGACTCGTACGCCGATGATCCTCCAAAGATGTGCTCGATGGTGTGCTCGGGATCTTGAAATGGCATGTCCTCGTTGTCATCTGACTGTGTACAACCACTGGCTTGCCCTACTTCTTCGAGGGTAGGAAGTGGCCCTTTGCTGTTGTAATAGTCTTCGAGTTTTCGTTGAAAAACTCGGCAGTTGCGGAGGTCATGCCCTTCCTTTGTGTGGAAAGGGCACCACCTAGGCTTTATCGTTCTTCCGTTCGGGGCACTTACCTTTGCCTCGATCTAGGTATTGCTTGTCAGTTTGTGGCTCCTTATCACTTATGGCCAGGATCTCCTTAGAAGCATTGGCTTGAAGCTTTTGTTCCTTTGCCTTGTTCTTGGATTTCTTTGCCTTCTTATACTTCTTTTTGCTACCTTCGCCAGTCTCCTGAGGGTGCTGGTCATCTCGATCGATGATTTTGGTCCACTCAACTACTTCGTCAGCAGTAGCGTACCGATCAACCATCTCGAAGAGTTCAGCTACAGTAGCGGGAGGGTTCAAAGCGATGTCCTCCGTGATCCTTTTGCTACGGACTCCCTGCTTGAAGGCTCTGATAACAGATATATCAGAAACCTCAGGAATAGAATTGTGAACCTGACTGAAACGCCTAATGAATTGGCGTAGTGTTTCGTGGTCGTTTTGTCGCATCCTGTGTAGGTCGTCCTCCTTTCCGGGGCGATGGTAGGTGCCCTGGAAATTAGCCAGCAACAGATCACGGATGTGTTGTCATGAGTAGATCGACTCGACTGGCTGGTTTAATAACCACGATCGAGCATACCCTTCGAGCACAGTCAGAAGGTAATTCGCCATGACGCTCTCTCCTCTCCCCGCTTTCGGACAATGGTTGTGTAGATCTGAAGGAATTCGATGGGATTTTGAGACCCATCGAATTTCTCCATGTTCCCTGGTCGAAATCGCGGTGGCCAGTGAACTGCTCGGAGGTCAGGCGAGAATGCCCGACATCCGGTAATCACGTCGTAACGCCTCCTTTGTAGAAAAGAGGGGTTGACGTCGCCAGGTGATCGTACTCGACGATATCCAGCAAGGGGTGAATCCGACTTATAGCAAGTATCGATCCTACAAGGGTAATACTCCTCGTATCTTGTCTACTATTGCAAACCTCTCGGTCGGAATGGTGAATGATCACCTCTCCTAGGAGCTTTATGATCATCAAGCATTCGAGGAACTCTTTTCCGGATTGGGGAGCGATGCACCTTGCGGTGATCTCCATGCGGCGAGTTATTCGATTGACTGGAAGCTGATGGAGTCGTACTGCCACGACTCCTGGAATGACGCCGGTAGGGTCGTTCGAGCTTGCTCATTGTACTCCGCAGCCTTTGTGCGATCTCTTCGGCGAAGAGGTCGTAGCCAGGTGCTCGGGCAAGTTCTCGAGATGGGTTCTCGAGCAGGTCGTTGATATGCTAAAGTTCCTGGGCTTCTCCGACTGGTATTGAGCGTGCCTAGGCAATTTTCTCTAAGCTACGACTCGTTTTCGTCGGTTTATTTCAGAATCATTCATATCTAATCCTTGAGCTTGCCTCAATGGAGTGTGATGATCTCGAGAATTTCCCGCACGCTCATCAGAGTATTGACTCTGGTCGTCGGTGGTGTCTTTGTCATTGCCACGAGTGGTCGTAGGGTGTGATCTTCGGGGAGCATCTGCAGCCTCGTCTTTAGGAGAGTTATTGCTACCTGAGGGCAGGACGAAGACCTCCCGTTGATGATCTCCACTTGCACTAGAGGCCTCCTCGCTTGAGGAGTCGTCGAATGACACCATCTGGTGACTTGGAGTAAACCCCTCCAGGAAGGGGAATTCTGGGTTATAACCGTCTCTATCGGTAAGCGAGTCCTATGTTGGGATGGTCGAACTCGCAGGAAGAGCATGTTCGATCGCATTATTGGCTGGGCTAACCGGAGAGAGAGAATCACCAGATATTGATGAAGATCCGGGAGTTGTCGCGCCAGGTCGGAATGTCTTAGGCGGACTTGGACATTTGGAGAAGGAACACTCACCGTGTCGCGAGTCTGCCTTGGGACAGCCCTCATTGTGGTCGGATTGACCCTTGTCCTCTGTGGTCCGTATAGTTGTGGGGGATAAGGATCCCTCCTCAACTCCATCGATGGTAAGGTCTCCTGGAGAAAGATCTTCGAAGGCGACATCACCATCGGATGATGCATCGCTCGGCTCATAGTCGAAACCGGCATCCATATCGATATCTGCATAATCGGCCAAGTTGAACCAGTTCTCCTCGTTCCACTCTTCTACCATGAGAGCATGAGAATCAGAAAGACAAAGGAAAGTTGATGACTCAAAGATCCCCACGGTCGGCGCCAACTGTCGGTGTTTTAGAACCGAAACGTAAAGATTGTTTGATTCGGGGATTCCTCTAGGCTCAAAATCACACAGAGATGGAGACACGGGGATTTTTATACAGGTTCAGGCCTTCTCCTAGGAGAATAACAACCCTACTCCTGTGTGTATGTATTGAGTATACTGGATTACAAGATGGAATTAGAGACTAGAGTATTGTCCTTCTAATCTTCTTCCCCCCCCTCTTCCTGATGATCCTTACCTTTTATACTGTCCCCGAGGTGCGCCGTTGGATCTTCAGTATAAAGGTCACATTAACACACCAGATCGTAGAGCCATTACCGGAGGTTATTACGGGAGTTGTAACGTTCCCACGTTGTTAGGCAATTATCACCATAACAGGGAGTTAAGTCGTGCTGTTATTCCAGGGAATAACAGCGTAATTGATTGCTCATATCCTTGGATACGGTACATGAAATTTCCTGATCGATTAGGTCCACATGTCTGTGAATCTTGTCGACTGAGGACTGGTCGTAGAAGATCTTACGACCAGGTGGTGGTCGTAGGAGAGCCTACAACCATAGATCGATCGTAGTAGAGCTTACAATCACGGGATAGTCGTAGAAGGGCTTACGACTATGGGGTAGTCGTAGGAAGACCCACGACTACAGGGTGGTCGTAGGAGAACTTACGACTTCCAAATTCTCCTTATGAATATTAAGGGTATACTCAAGAGTTATATGACGCCATTATTATCCATAATATGAATTATAGATATATAATAAAATAAGGATTGTTATATCCTCGCCAGTTTGATAACACCAACATGGGACCGTATGTTTATGCTTAGCCTTGCTTTAGAACCGTGGGTCTTGAGAATCATGCTTCATCATTAATAATCTTAATTAATAGAACTATGGAACTGTGGTTGGTGCCACTATTGAGCAGCTGTGTGTTGATGCCGCAGCTGTATTGATTGTGGTGCGATGCCGCTCTTGTTAAAAATTTGTTGTGCCAAGACCAGGGTGGTCTTTTGGCCGGGTGAACCCAAAATGCTTTCTCACTCGGGCGAGCGATCGTGCAGTAAAGGGGGTGCTATACGCACATTGAGATGAGGTTGTCTCGCCTGGGTGGTCTAAGGACTTAACTTTATGTTTCATTGCTCCGGGTCAACCGTGCAACTACAAGACCATTTTATGGGGGTGGTCTGGGCCAAATAATTAGTAATGGTTTGGTCTAGTTCTGTTGTGGTGGAAGTGTGTGCTGATTCACACTTGGCGCAAGAGGGAGCACGAATCCGGGGAGGGGGGGTTTGCAGCCCAACGAAAGCGAAACTTTAGCGGGCAGAACCTAGACCAGATCAGAGCTTTGTAACGGCCTTGTCGCGCTCTCTAGACTGCTCACCTTCGGAAGTAAGCAAGGGTTCCAACGGGAACCCGACCCGCTAGAGAGGTAGTGAATTGTGGGTAAAGTTGTACACATCTGCAGAGTGTAAAATCTATTCGAATAGCCAAGTCCTTGGTCATGGGCAATGCCTGGAACAATTGCATGAAGGTTAGCTTTCTCAAAGAGTGTTCTGTGAGCCTTGGCACTCTAGGGTGCTCCAGGGTGGGTGCTCTGGGGTGGTCTTGGAGCTCTAGGGTGGTCTTGGGCTCTAGAGTGGGTGCTCCAGAGTGATCGTGGGAGTGGTCCTAGCTGTGGGTGCGACCAGACCTCCCACAAGTGATTTTGGAAGTGAGTTGGTACTCACGACCTCCTTTGGAAAACAAATGTATCTATGTATTATGCTTTTAACTTGAGCTTTTCAATCTACTTATGCTATTTACTGTTAAATCTTGCTTTCTGCAAACTAACCTTACAGCTCTCCTTGGCCAAGTCATTGCATGAATATTATGTGCATAATTGTTCCCTGCGATTTGCTGAGTACATTCAAACGTACTCATGGCTTAAAGCCCTCTGTTTGAGCAGTGGCCGAAGATGATCAATTCCAGGGAAGCACAGACCTCTTCGAGGAAGAGTTCTTTGATGACCCAGCGTGCTAGGACGTCCTCCACTCGACAGCCTGTGGGCTTGCCGGATGGCTCCTTAAGTTATGCGTTTTTGCTGTAAAGGTTTCCTTTCGTCGGTTTTTGTAAGCCCTAGTTGACAACCTCTGTAAGCAACCCTGACCATAAGGTCCTTGTTTAATATATGTTAATTTGTCTGCTTCATCTTTTGTCCAGTACCGTGTGGTTGTGATTACACCTTAGGAGTTCTGTGCGAGCTAGCTCTTGAGTTCCTGAGACTAGCTCAGTGCACAAAGGCCAGACCTCCAGGAGGTCTTTGAGATCCTCTGAAAGTTTCCTGGCGGGTCTCCTCTCAGGACATACTTGGAGGACCTCCCAGACCTCCGGACGGCCCTACCGGACCTCCCAAGAGGTCATGGGAGACCTCTCCTAGTATTTTCCGAGAGAGTCCTCACATAGGCAGATCAGCAACTGAAGCAGCGGCGAACAGTACCGCCTGTGGGCGTAGAAGGCCGGCATTTCGCCACCGCGAGCAGCATTTGTGACAAGCGTACTACGATCTTTGCTAGCCACTGAGGTATATGCCATCCACTTAAAATAACAGATGTAAATCAGTACGATTCAGAAACCAGAACGGGCCGAAAATTAAGAAAGCAACATAACGAGTGGCATACTTCATTTGCAAGAATTGTACTTCGTCACAACTCACAACTGCAGCTGAAATTACAAGGTAAGAAAGCATTGTAATTGTTAGAAGTGGAGAGAGCATGTCGGCAGATCAGCAACCGAAGCAGCGGCGAACAATACCGCCTGTGGGCGTAGAAGGCCGGCATTTCGCCACCGCGAGCAGCATTTGTGACAAGCATACTACGATCTTTGCTAGCCACTAATATGCCGTCCACTTAAAATAACAGGTGTAAATCGGTACGATTCAGAAACCAGAACGGGCCAAAAATTAAGAAAGCAACATAACAAATGGCATACTTCATTTGCAAGAATTGTACTTCGTCACAACTCACAACTGCAGCACAAATTACAAGGGCACAGAGAAAATACGATAATCTTGCATGTGCAAGCAACCGAGTATCACAGCACATAGAATAGATAATTAGTTACAGCAGATTATTTAAAAAAGGGGTGCAAAGAAAAAGAGAGATAAACATAAGGAGATCTCCTGTGACCAAGTACTCAACATTGCACTGCTTATGCTAACCTATCTTCCAGAATTTCAACACAGGGAAACACCAAACCATTTCAGCTCACAATTTTTCACATCTCACAATGCAAAAACCAGTCCTGGCGACATTTTCTTCAGATATCAAACTCATCATCATACATGGCAGCATCCGAGCCCGCATCATCAAAATCATCCATATCATCAAAATCAGCATCATCATCATCAGTGACCACATCTAGCAGGTCATCATACATATCGACCTCAAAATCTGAACCAGAGTAAGCTACACAGCTGACAATGTAAGCTCGGTACTTGAAATCAGAGATGGAGTCATGAGGAAGCTTAATGTTTCTTAGTCTAGCACACTTCGATTTCAGAGCATCATCCATTTGAATGTTGTAGCACTGGCGTATGTCAAGGGATTCAAGGTGGGGGCAACGGTCAACGATTGCCATCAGTCCATCATTAGTTAGGTTGTTGCCAATCAATTGAAGGTCGTGGAGCTCAGGCATATTGCTAGCAATCCCTAATGCTTCTGTGTCATCATCCATGCCCTCATAGGCTGCAAACTCACTTTGAAGAATAGTCCAGCACTCATTCAGCCTAAAGGATTTAAGTTGTGGGCAAGTTTTGCCAATAGACTCACACACATTGCCATACAATGAGCAGAATGTAATATCCAGCTCCTCAAGCTGAGGAAAGCCCTTAATTGCCTCTGCCAACCCTTCATTAGAGACATTATGGCACAAGCTGAGTTGAAGGCTCTTCAATGAGAAGGCTCTGCATGGAAAGATGGTAAATCCGTGTAAGTGCCTGTGTGATAGCCAATCCAAAAATTTAGGCTATGCCAAATCCAAACATGCATTATATGCTCATAATAAGAAATGTCACTTGAACAAAGTGTCTTGTTTTCAGCCAATCCAAACATTAGGCTATGCCAAATCCAAACATGCATTCTACGCTCGTAATAAGAAATATCACTTGAACAATAGAAATGGTTGAAAATAACCATGTCAAAGTAAAATATTATATGTGGAAAAAAATCTATAAATCTAGTTACATGCAAATTAAATTCAACATACAGTTCTAAAAATAAATACAACATGGGTAGACACTATGTCTGCACTCTACATGTCACATCTTGTCAAACCGTCAGAACAAGAAAAGGACAATGAACCATGCCTCTACTAGAAATAAGCTCATCTCAGCATAACTAACAATTCAATGTTGCTGGGGCTAGTAACCAGTGTAAATCAAACTTGGTACCGGGTCCAGCAAAAATAACCCATGCAGCCAAAGCCAGCAAATTCAAATAATAAGAGTAGGTTCAGTTCATTTAACTTAAAGCAAACAGTTAACGTACACCAAAAGATCAACACAACCAAAAGTATCAATTCTAACTTGGAACTTCATTAACCAAACATAACGGATGATTACAAGAATATGAACAGCACATAGGTTTTACTTTAGAGAGAAAAATTAACAGTAGGTAATACCATAATACAAATTAGTTACTGGGCAGTTGCATATTTATCTTTTCACCGCATAGTTGTTAACTGATTTTATTAATTGGTGATACAGGCTAAAACCAGACGGCATGACGTAACGCATTTAGTCAAGCCATACATTTCAAATCAGTCTCTTGTTACAAACAATCTTTAAACATTATCTAGAATGTAGATAACTTTCTGAAATGGACAGGCGCACTCTAACTTTCTTCCTTAAATACATACAGTAAGTTTGGAAAGAATCTGATGGATTCTGAAGAAACTGGATAACAATGTAAAAGTTCCGGAGGTTGCAAAGTTTCTAGATACTGTTGACTATAAGAGAGAAATGTGAAAAAAAGGAGACAGGTGATGATGTATGAAACAGAAATAGTTACCGGAAGATCAACAGAAAAATCTACAAGCAAAAGAAACCACAGAGAAGTTCACGAGCTACCAAAGTCAGGATGCTTGAAGTGCCAATTCCATAATGCATCAACAAAGATCTGTATATATCAATGGTGTGGTCAAACTGGGAGAACACCAACAGGGTTACAGGAAACAGCACAAAGGAGTCATTCAATTACACTACAGCCAACTCAGTTCTACACCTTACTCAATTTTAAGTGCTCCTTTTACACTTCAGTTAATACAAAAGGAAGGACGTGTACCATGTGATTTCAATCATCGAGTTAATTGAAATTTCTATAACATATACGGTTATTTGGTCACTAAGATTGCTTTGTTTTGTTGGTGCTAAAACAAGATTAACAGGAAAAGAACATTAAGCTCTCATTTACAGTTTTTTTGGAAGTAAAAGGATTTTTAGATATCTCATATTGATCTTGGACAGATTCAACCACTCTCAGCACACCATTTGATCCTAACAGAGCTAATCCATAATCTTCTATACAAATAACTAATTACTGCCTATACCATTTGAGGAAGGGTCAGTACAACAAGCTCATTTCTATCAGTGAATTCCTCTAGTCCTCCAGTGCACAATTGACTTGTTAACATAATGAAAAAAAGTGTAACCCTATATTGTGGACTTATTCAAAATTAAGAACACAAATACACACTGTGATTTATCTTCTCACTACCAAGTTTAGCCACAGAAATGCAGCTAAAACTTTCCAGTAGCGGACCTCGTCCATCAACAGAGATTGTCAATCTTCCCCGTGTGCCAGATTTCGCAGCTCAAGATGTTCCACACCAGAAATGTCTGCAAAGCATATATAAACATATGCAAACTGATAAGAGAAATACAAATCAAAATATTAAGCATTTTACACATATATGGATGACATAATCATATCTGATCACATTCAAGTGGATGCAAAAAATTCTTAGTTCCAGACTTCCAGTAAATTCATGATTGACAAAATGTAATACATTTCTGTTGTCACTTCAGTGGAAAGGATTTTATAAACATACAACTACAGGGCAATCATAGATATGACTGAATCTTCCTAGACCTTGAGGTTTTTTTTTCTGATTTAAGACCGTAAAGGTCAGATCATTTGGTTTTATTCCCCTATCTACCATTTCTTGTAAAAGATCTTCAGCCTTTGCTATTTCTCCCTGGCTACAATACCCATTTATAAGAGCTGTGTATGCATGAACATCAGGAGTAAGTCCTTTCTGCAACATCTCATCAAATAGTCCCCGAGCTTCCTCTAGATAATCTGTTTTGCAGTGCCCATCAATCAATACTGTGTAACAGGGTACATCAGGTTCGATTTGCATGTCTTTCATAGAGCTCAGCAACTTTTTATGCTTTGCTCTAAGAAGAAAGCTCCTTCTCTCCTTAGCAATGCCCTGCCAGCCTCGCTGCAGGATCTCCTTTAGGTGGCCATCCAGTAGCACTGTATATGCAACTACATCAGGCTTAATCCCTAAATTTGTCATTTGAACAAATAATTCACAAGCTTCTTGCAACCGACCGATCTTGCAGTAACCATTCATCAGTACAGTGTATACAATTACATCAACAGAAAGTCCTCGCTGAACCATATCATGGAACCATAAGCGAGCATTGCCCATATCTCCTGTTTGACAATAGGCTGATATGAGTTTGCAATATGAAATTACATCAGGAACAACATTCTTTTCTAACATCTTGCTACATACAGTTGAAGCTTGCTCGACATTTCCGTCTCTACAAAGGTCATTTATCAGCTTTGAACATGAAAAATGATCCACAAGATTTCCTTGTTGAGTAACCCTACCGAAAAGCATGTAAGCATGATCAGTCCAGCCGGAATGCAAATAGCCACAAACCATTGCACTGTACAGCACTTCAATATGATCAATTCCTTTTTGTTCTACTATATTAAATAAAACCTCTGCTTCACTAAGGTTGCCTCCTCTACAGAACCCATCAATTGCTAAACTGTAGGTGAGTGAATTAGGTTCCAACCCTTGATCCATCATATGGTCTAGAAGGTCAAACACCTCCATAACAAGACCACTCTTGCAATATCCACTGGCCAATATGTTATATGCAACTACATCTGGCTTTATATTGGCCTTCAGCATCTCCTCAAATGCCTGACGTGCATTTTGTATTTCTCCCTTCAAACAGTAACCATTGATCAGGCATGTATAGTGGATCCTGTCAGGTGCCAAACCCCCAGCCTTCATTTCATTCAGTAGCTTAACTGCCTCATTCATGTTCCCAAGCTTGCAATAAGCATCCATAGCAATGTTATAAAGCACCCCATCAAGATGGAGCCCTGAATCTCTAAATTTCTGGAAATGCACTATAACTTCCGATGTCATACCTAACTTCCTGAAGCATTGTAGAAGATAACTCACAATGTGGCAATTTGTCTCGATACCATGGGATACCATGGCTTCATAATGATCCAACGCCTTTACTAGATTTCCCATTTTGCAGTAACTCCGAATGAGATAGCTATAACCATATACATCAGGGGTGGATCCTTGTCTGGCCTTGTTCTCCAAGAGCTTTTCAGCCTCCTCCAATTTCATTTCTTTGCATAGTCCATCCATTACCATGTTATAAGCCATGGACTCAACTGGAAACCTCTCCCTAGTGATCTTTCGCAGAATAGCATAAGCTTTACCATATTTTCCGCAATCACAAAGGCCAATTAGAAATGATGAGTATCCATGTGTATCCGGTTTCACTCCCATTTCAATCATCTCAACCCACACTTGGAATGCTTCATCTCCCTTCTTTTCTTGAAAAAGAGACCTAGTGACTATGCCTAATGTATGAACATCAAAAGTAATTCCAAAGCACTTCATCTGATCATAAGCTGAGACAACCATCTCTGATTCACCTCTCTCAGCTACCAATTTTAGAAGCAGGTTGCAAGCCCAGACTGACGGGACAACTCCAAGCCTGCAAAGCTCACTAAACAACCTTATTGTCTCCTGTGCATCGTAGCAAGTGATGTATGCCTTGATTAAGCAATTGGTTGCGAATGAGAGTGAATATGAAGTAGCACATGTCCTTTTGAGGTGATCAATGAGCAGTAAGATTTCAGGACAATCACCATTAGTCGGTGAGACAAGCTCACAGAACAAGGAAACGAGCATCTTCCCCTGGCGTGAATGGGATAAAATTTGGATGATCTCTGAGTAAGTTGAAAAGTCATGGCCAAACCCAATGCTCTCAGTATCTTTAAAGTAGGCAAATGCAATTGCAGGTCTCCTCCTTAGGCAGTGGAGGGTCTGTACAACACTGACGGAGCTCAAAGAATGGGATTTTTTCTGGGCAAGTTCATCAGGACCACAATTCAGTTTTTCATCGCCACTCGAGTAGTCTGATTGAGCTGAAGCAGCAAGCAGAGAAGAGCGACGAGAAGAGATTTCTGGGGGCAAAACTCTCAGGTGTCTGCAACATTCAGCAACACATTTGGGCTGCCGCCACAGAAGCATGGGAGATACAAGACCCATCAACGACAAAAAAGAATTTTCCTACATCAACAAGGAAAAATATCAGAAATCCATCAAATCTTGAATACCTCTGCTACCAGTGGCGGATCTAGGATTTGACTAAGCCTCGGGCTAAATTCTAATAGGCAAACATTCTAAAACAAACGTCAATTTATACTCACACCATGCCATAACAAAAATAAGCCATAAATGCATCATTGGCATGAAACTTTAGAAAAATGCTTCAACATAAAACATAATAAGAAAAATATGGCAAAGCATAAATAATATAACATCGTAGAGATACAATTTGAGTACCTAAATAACAAAGACTTCATCTCAGCCCACCATTTCTTCAGCAATAGTCAGATAAGAACCAAAACCTACAAAGACAACAAAAAAATTAAATCAAACAGAGGTATGATATAGCATTCTTGTTGTGCCATGGATGTTTATCTTAAACAGACCTTAAAAAAAGCTATTCCTTTGTTGCTCTGTTCTTTATCACGGAACTTGAGTCCTAACATCATTACCAGTAGATAAGTAAAGATCATTTTTGAAATTGACACAATCTACTTGTATTTTTACCTGATCAGGCGTTGGTGACAGAAAGGTTGTGTTACTGTCTATAAATAGATTTAGCCATTAAGCTTGTATAGATCAACATTGATATACGAATCATCAAGAGCTATCTGCACAGGTATACATTCCCTACATATACAAATTACAGCACATGAGTACACGTCCTATCAGACAACTTAGCAGTTAGCACATGCCAAATATGCTGTGATTATCGAAGACTGTACAGCTAGTTCCATATCAGGCCATGCAAACGTTCACAGGCAAGTGCATTACTAATCTAAAAATATATTCTTGATTGTAAAAATAAGATGGCAATGTCTTGCTCCTCTTCATTTTGTATCTCTAGTTCCTAAATAACCAATGCACTTATTAACAATATGCAGGCTGCAGGCAACAAGTTAATTTTGATTTTTGCACCAGCCGGCAGCCACCAAGGAACCAATCAACCAAAGCAGTATAAGTCAAGCAACTACTGAACTACAAGTCTACCGTCAAGCAACTACTGAACTACTGAACCTCTCTGTTGCCTCTCTGAACTACTGAACTAGTCAACTAGTGAACTGTATGTTTGTATAAGTCAAGCATACCAACTACTGAACTACAACTCTACAAGTCTACTGTCAAGGGCTCAAGGCCAAGTAACTACTGAACTAACGTCTGAACCTCTCTTGACTCTTGCCTCTCTGAACTACTGAAAGTTTGAAAGTCTGAACTACTGATTACTGAACCTCTCTGTTGCAGCCTTGCAGGCAACAAGTCAACCGTCAAGCACTCAAGCAAGAAGGCAACAAGCCAAGAACTACCTGAACCGCAAGAATCCTCTCTGTTGTAGAACGAAGAAGATTCCCAAGATGGGGACGGTCGGACGGGCGCGACGCGCGACGTCAGTGAGGGCGCGGCATCGGCCGCCGGGCGTGGAGCCGTGGAGGGAGGGCGCGGCCGCGGCGCCGGTCGTGAGGGAGGGCGCGGACGCGGAGGTAGCCGGGAGGGGCGGCCGGCGACGGGGCGAGGGGATTAGGGCGTGGAGGGGATTCGCGAGGGCGTCGAACCTGGAGCCGAGCCCGACTGAATGCAGGCAGGCGGCAGCACTGGACTCTGGGAGGGAGGCGTGGGCCGGCGTGGGACTGTGGGAGGGAGGGAGGCGTCAGGCGTGGCCGCGTGGACCGGGCGGCCGGAGCGGCGGCGAGCCAAGCTGCCAAGGGGGCCGAGCCGCCGAGGAGCGGAGGAGGCGATGGGGGGCCGGGGCGGCGTCGCGGTCTGCCGGTCTGGGGACTGGGGAGAGTGGGGAGGGGAAGAGACCGATTGACCGAAGGCAAGGCAGGCGTCTAGGGCAGGCTGGGGGCCTGGGTCGCTGCTCGGCTGGGCCGCTCTGTTGGGCCGGCTGGGGTAGTCTCGGGCCTAGCTTCTGTACAGTATTTTTTTTTCATACCTACTAAAACTTTGTATTACTATTTTTTCTGGGCCTCAGACCATTGTCCAACCGGCCCGAGGCCCATCTCCACCCCTAGGCGGACCTAACGTGGGGCATGGGG
Organism: Phyllostachys edulis; assembly: GCA_036346405.1. Lineage (NCBI taxonomy): Eukaryota > Viridiplantae > Streptophyta > Magnoliopsida > Poales > Poaceae > Phyllostachys > Phyllostachys edulis. Next base: position 38,770 of record JAYEVD010000730.1, on the reverse strand, counting down.
AGGAGGCCGGGTCGGCATGGGAGAGGTCGGCGACAGAGGGTAGAGGCTGCCTAGATCGACGGAGGTGGAGGCCGGTCGACCAGCAGTGAGAAGGTCGGCGGCGGATGGAGGTGGCCGGGTCGGCGGTGGAGGGAGGAGGCTGGGTCGGCAGCAAAGGGAGGAGGCCGGGTCGGTGGCACGAGGGAGAAGGTCGACGGCGGAGGGAGAGGCGAACGGGTTGAAGAGGGGAGGAGGAATGAGAGAAAAATGGAAGGATTTCTTTTATATACGGATGGCATTGATGTAACTTTGACAAGTTGAGTGGCAAATGTTTATTTCTAACCCGCAACCGCAAAAAAAAAACCCTATCAACTGCCTTCTGGTTTATAAGTTTAAAGGCCCTGTTTGTTTAGGCTTTTTGTCTGGTTTAGAAGAAAAAAAGCCTAAGCCTAAACAAAGGGATGGCAAAGTCGCCCACACTGCCATGTACTTCTCGATGCACTGCATAACCACCTTTGCTTTCTCTCCTTCACAACCGGCCTCCCTCTCCGCTGCCCCTTTTTATTTCTCCTTTCTTCCCCGTGACAAAACAACGCCATTGTTAGAAATAACTTCAGATTATGAACTACATACACAAACCAAAGTTAAAGAGCTAGGTGGCGTCGTATCACTCGGAGTGCCCTAGCTGAATTGCGACCAACTCGGTGGACGCTAGTACATTATTATAAGCCCACAAAGCGGAGTATATGTCCATGTGTCCCTTTTTGAGAGGGAAATTAGGAAGCTTATTGATTGTTACGAACTATTACATGCATACGAACAAACGACAATCAGGGGTGGACCTAACGTGGGGCCTGGGGAGGAGGCCGGTCACGCACGGGGAAGGCTCGTGGAGGAGGTGGAGGTCGGTCGGCAATGGAGGAGGAGGTCCGAGTGTCAGCATGGATGGAGGTCACGGATGGAGGTGGCTGGGTCGACGGTGGAGGAAGTGGCTGTGGTCAGAGCACAAGAGAGAAGGTCGGTGGAGGAGGAGGCCTGCCTAAGGAAGGAGGAGGCTGGGTCAGCGGCGAAGGGAGGAGGTCGGCGGAGGAGGGAGAGGCGAACGGGTTGGAGAGGGAAGGAGGAATGAGAGAAAAATGGAAGGGTTTATGGGGGAATTCATTATTTACCCTCAGCTTAGATCGGTTTTCAGAAATTACACCCCTTTCCGATGTAATGCATTTTTTACCCCTCGCTTAGTTAGTTTCTTCGTTATTTGCCATCTTTGCATTATTTTAATCATTTCAGCCCGTTTTTCTGTTACAAGGCACGTGAAAGTACTCTTTTACCCTCGATCGCTTTAGCCCTGCTCCTCGCGACCGACCATATCTGCCGACTTTTGACCCTCGTTAAGTGCTCAAGCCCACCGCCGCCACTGCCATGACTGCCGCCGTCTACACCATCTGCTACGAGGATCTTCGCCCACTCCAGGCAAATCGATCAATGCAAGATTAGTGCAGGCAAACAATTCAAGCCGAAAATCGACCAGAAATTAACACAACGAATTCGCAGGTGGATGAATAAATCAACTCGGGGTAATCGATCTGAAACAAACAAGCCCAGATACCCTAACGCAAAGATTCTACCAAAGAATAAGAAACCGTGACAAGATTAGCAATGCAGACGAGTAAATCAAGCCAGAAATCGATCAGAAACTAGCACGCGTAGACAATTCAACACGGAAATCAGATGATCAGATCCGTAAAGAAGAGAGGAGAGCGGGATCTTGGAGAGCTCTACTAATCCATTTCACCTAGATTTGTTCATCGATACACCCATTCGATCCAACAACCATCATTCAATAAGCAAGTAGCAGGAACAAAAACCATCAAATCCTTGTGTAATAGCGACGCATCCCATTTGAACTGGCCAAAATATGCATTGGAGAGACGAGCGCTTCGCGAAGAAGACTAGGAATGATACGGGGGTTCCCGATCTTCTCGACGTAGGATCGATAACTTGTACGCTTGACTTGATAAATCGTAGTTGCTCACCCGATGCCAATGCATGAACTTGCAACTCTTTAATTCGTCCAATCTCACGTGTACTCCACCCGACCACAAAGTGGAGTTTTACCGATCCCTCAATTCCCAACGGAAAGACAGAATGGTCTTTGGAAGAAAACGCCCTATTCCCCTTCAAGTCGTTAGCCTTCACCAAACTACTTGGAAGAATCAAGCATTGATGTAAAAAGCAATCAAAATCTTTAATCGTGGTCTGAAGATACAATAGGGGTCTACCCCTTAATATATAGTGCCCTTCTCCACCTTAAGGCTGGCCAAGAGGCCCTACTCCTATTCTATTTCAGAATTAGAACTCCTACTCCAATTCGGACACAATCTAAAACAAAAAAGGAAACTCCGAGTTTACAACCGTCACATTGTTTCGGTCATATCTTTTGATATGTGATGAATCTGAGGTTGAGCGAGTATCCGTTGGATCGGTCTTGAAGTTAGCTTTCCAACAAGTACAAGAACACCCAAATCGGACTCCGTTTGTGAAAGTTATGACCTTTTTAATCTGGACTGTACTGCTGATTCCGAATCCGATTTTGATGCTGATTCCGAATCCGAATTTAATCCAAACCTTCCTAATTTCAATTTCTTAATTGAAACGACTTGAATCCGTATGAAACTTGAGAAAGGGACTCTTTTAAGCCTTTGGAAAGTCATGGCAAAGCTGGATATCTTCCCAAGATGTCGTACATGCCGCGAAATCATCAACTTTGTCAACTCTCGCGTGTTGGTCGGTCTGAATGTGCAGTATGCACTCGAATAGCCATAACTTTTTATAGAAAGCTCCAAATCACGTGCCGTTTGATCCGTTGGAAAGTAGACTCGATAAGCTTTCCAAATATATATATTGTTCATGCTAGATCCTTCCGAGTTGCTGCGAAGATCGTCATGAACCCATACCTTCTATGCGTCCCACACGCTGCATGCTATTTTTGTGAGCATCAAAACACCCCGAGAAGCATCGTGTTCTTGATATTCACATAAGGCATTTCCTTCAAACCTAACAATAAGCGATGACCCGCTATTAGGTAGTATAATATTCTCAATTAAACTGAAAGGAAATTCATGGAACAGATTCACCTGTCGATTAAGCTTCTTTGCACAAGCTTTACCCAGAAGCTTCTCTTGTTCTTCAACTCTTTTAGTAAGCTCATGTTGTTCTGAAGTACTTGTTGAATTGAAAATACTATATGGAACAGCGTAGCTAAGGATGTCCGCATCAAGGAACCAACTCTGGGAACTCCACCAAAAAACTCGCAAAAGGGAACCAATCCGACGCCTGAGGCTACCCACGCATACCGCAGCTCAAGATAAACACCTCAAGAACACAGCAACACCACACCACCAAGAGTCCAAGACCAAGGAGAGGAAGAGGGAGAGGGGAGAGGATGCCACTCGCTCGTTGTTGGAGTTGGAGCAATGGGGAACAACATCGGGGGCAAGTGCAAGGGTGCCAAGGTGATGCAGCTGGACGGCACGTTGTTCCACGTCAAGTCGCCGGCAGCCGCGGCCGACGTGCTGCGTGACCACTCGGGCTTTTAGCTGCTCGAGTCCAAGGAGGTCAAGTTCCTCAGCGCCCGCTAACCCCCGACGCGCCCCTCCATCGTGGCCATCTCTACTTCCTCGCCGCCTCCGCTGGCCCCCATGCTGCCCCCGCAAGACTGGTCTAGCAACCTCCGCGTCGGTGCCTGCGAGTGCCTCGAGTCCCTCATGCTCGCCCGCCGCTCCATCTCCGACCTCTCCTCCCCAACGCCTCGCCCACCTCCCCCCTGCCAGCCAGGGCAGGCCGGGGCACCACCCGTCTTGACTCAAAATGCGGCTCCCGAGGGCGCAGGTGGAGAAGCTGATGGGGGGAGCCGAGGATGGAACGGGGAATGGGAGAACCGCGAGTGGAATGGGAGAGAGGAGGAATGGAATGGAACGGGAGGAGATGCGCATGGGGGCTGGTGCGACCGAGCCACCGAGGGTAAAACAGACATTTCGCATGGCGGGTAACGGGAAAACAGGTTGTCGTGGAAAAAAGACTAGACAGTAAAGTGAGGGGGACCCTTGGCTTCTAAGCGAGGGGCCGAAGGGTCCCAAGAGTGGGATTCCAGCTGGAAATGTACTTGTATTAATTGTCAAAAGTGTTCTCTCTCTCCCCAAATGATAGGGGGAGGAGGCTATTTATAGCCTCCCTCGCTGGGTACATGAAGTTACATACATATCCCTATGAAAGTACAACTACCCTAGGGGTAGCAAGGGCTTTTCCTTGCCTAAGGGTAGACCCCCACGCGTGGTAGACTCTCCTGGACCTGGTCTACCCGGACAGTGAGCTTGGTCCACCTTTATTGCACTTTGCTGATGGTTGCGAGGCCCATTCGGGGGCCCTCCTTCGGGGGGGGGGCGTGGAGCCCCCTCAGGGGACATCCTGGGAGCCGGCCTTGCGGGCCCTCAGGAACCCTTCAGAGGCTTCGAGAATGCCTTCGGGGCCTTTGGGGCCCCTCCAAAGGTCGCCTTTGGTGCTGCCTTCGGAGCCTCCGGAAGTGTCTTTGGGGCCGCTTCGGGAGGGCGGCTCCGGGGTCACTTTCGGAGACCCCTGAAGCACTGCCGGGTCCCTCAGGGACCCTTTGTCGTGTCGCCTGTGCCGTGGGGCCGGTGGGCCGCCCCTACGACAAGCCCTTTGCGGTCGAGGTCCTGGTTCGCCATGGCCGAAACCGCGCCGTTCTCCCGGAGGATCCAGGCACACTGTCCCCTTGGGCTTGGCGAAGCGTATCTTTGGAAGAGCCAGCGAAGGTGGGCTGCTGGTAGTGTTCGCTGGCTCCTGGGTTCCCGTGCGCCATGGGTGTTGTGCGGCCTAGGTTGTTGTGGGCCATAAACGGCGCCACTATGTCTCTTGGGGTTCCACGCGTTGACCTTTGGGCTTTGTGCCGGTTTAATGAATGGTAGGCGTTCTGTAGGGTGCGTGCACGTGGTGTGCGCGGATTGGCGCATGGCGTCTCGTTTCCAACCCGCGGGTTTCGCTCGCTTATAAATATGCGCCCTGCTCCTCCCTTTTGGTGTTCATTTCCAGTTTTCCAGCCCATCTTGTTTTGCGCTTTGTTCCTGCTGCAGTGTTTCACTTTTCTGGCGAGAGTCCATCTTACTGCTTCGAGCATGTCGAAGCGTGCGAAGGAGAGTGCTAGGGAGGCGATGTACATGAGCGAGTTGGGGAGGTCCACTGTGACCAATCTTGTCCTCGACACTCTTGTCGACGAGGGCAAGTTGGAGAGCCTTGAAAAGGTTCGCGCTCCGGGGAAGGAGACCACCCCAGCGTCCCGCGCGGATGAGGCGGTGGTCTTCATCACCTTCTTTGATGCTAGCCTCCGTTTGCCCTGCGTCGTGCTGGTTAAGGACGCGCTCTGGCTGTACGGGGGTGGAGTTGGCGCAACTAACGCCGAACTCCATCGTGAAGTTGGGGGTCTTCGAATGGATGCTTCGGGCGGCCGGAGCCAGTGGTGAAGGGCGTCTGTTTGCCCGTCTTCACGACGGGCGCTGCCAGCCAAAGAAGAAGAAGAACACTGGCGAGACACTAAACTTTGGCAGTGTAAACTTTCAGCCGAGGGCCTGGTGCCAGATATACCTTCCTACCCCGGCGGCGCGTAACCGCTGGGACACCGACTGGACTCGACGGTGGTTCTACCACAAGTCGCTGTCGGGGGATGGTCTGCAATCTCGGAGCGAGCCAATACGACTCATCGCTAGCCCCGAGATTGATCTCACTGCGAGGGAGGAGGCCCTCCTTCAGCTTCTATTGGATGTAACGAAGCGTTTCTCCACCCGAGACCTGGTGAAGGAGTTCTGTGCCTTCGGGATCTGGCCTCTGGCCCAAGATTGGAGCGTGGAGATCGAAGGTTCGAAGACCGGGCGCTCGATCCTCACTGTGAAGGGACACGAGGGTGCGGATCTCGGCGCCTTTTCTTTTCTCCGTTTTGGTATCTGTTGCTCATTTTTGGCATGGCCTCTCACGATTGTATTGGTGATGGTTTCGTAGTCTTACCCATTACCGAAGCCACTCACGCGGTGGAGGTGCTTCTGGGCCCTTACACAGGCGAGGAGCATTCGAAGCGTGTCACAGTGGTGCGGGAGAGTCGGCTTAACCGGGCGTATGCTCCGTCAGTTCGCCTTTCCGAGCGTCCGGACCCAAACACTGGAAAAAGGAAACGCACTCGTGCTACCGAGGTTGGTGGGACGGAGCCGATTGCAGCGGTGCCGCTGCGTGCTTCCGCTCCTTGTGACACAAACAGCCCCACGGAAGTGGCGGAGGACGCGAACCGGCCTGCCAAGAAGTTGGCAGGGACCGTGGAACAGGTGGAATCTTCCGCCTCGAGCGGCTCCTCGTCAAGCGAGCGCGCCAACTCGGCCAACGAGGATGTGTCGTGGGATGCCACAGGGCGCCCCGCGGCGGAGGTGGCCAAGGCGACGAGCGCGATCGGGCTAACGGGCGTTGTTATTGCCGAGTCTTCGGATGAAGACACTCTGTCGCTTATTTATGGCGCAGATGTCGAGGTTGTGTTGGCCACCCCGCCTACTCCGGGGCGTGCTAATGTCGCCGCCGATGACCCTCCTGCTCCGCGGTCGCCCCAAGGTAGTGAATGTTACTCCATGTGTGTGATTGCGTGTGTGTGTGTCTGATACTTGCTCGGCCATGCAGAGGCGGGTGACGCCGCGAGGAGGGCGGATGACGGGGAGCCCAGACGCGATGGGGATGGTGCGACCAAGAATGCCACGGCTGGCTCTGCGGGGTCGAGGGTTCCGCGCCCCTCGACGCCTGCTACAGCGGCTTTAGGCCCCGTGGATGTGCTCCCTATGTGTAACAAGGACTTCATGGTCAGTCCCGGCGCTACTGAAGTGTGCGAGGTGGTTAGAGACTTCGTGCATTCGCCCCATCTCAAGCAGTTCTTCAAGAAAATGGCTGTAAAGGATATGCTCCGAAGCGTGGAGGCGAATGCCATGAAGGTTCGTAAGTACCCCTCGGCACCCTCCTTTGTTCTGTTCGCCCATTGCTGAGGTGTCTTTGATGTGCAGATGATGATGCTTTCGTGGGCGTTGGACGATGATATCTTCCGATGCTTCGGCAAGTTTCAAAGCGAGCCGGAGAAGGAGCACGCCAAGAACGAGAACCTCAGCGGTGAGCACGATTCCCTCGCGGTGAGGGTAAAGACACTGGAGGAGCAAGTGTCGGGCCTTCGGGATGAGCTGGAGGCTTTGCGGAAAGCACGGGCGCTTGCCGAGGAGGAGGTTAAGACAGAGCGCGAGCTATCAAACAGCATGGGGCTCGCTACTTTTGAGGCTCTAGAGACTCTCGAGGATGCCGTGACGCAACTCGGCGCGGTGCCCCCCAAAGGATTCACCGACCCACGGAGACGGACATCACCCTCAAACGCCTTAAAAACGTTGGGAGGGTGTGCGTGCTGACGGTGCATTCATATGGAGACCATTGTGCGATGGTGGCCTGGCGCACGACCTTAACCTCGCTTCACAAGGTGGGTGCGCACATATTGACGCTCTCGCCACCCGCACGGTCGCCGTAGCTACCGTCGAAGAGTTGACGAGCGTGGAGTCTTTGAACACGAGGGCCGCAGGTCCCGCCGAGAACTACTAGGTGCGGGCGTGTACGAGGACGCGACCACGCTGCGTTTGGCGGTGCGAGCCTACAGCAGCCAAAGGAAGCGCGCGCAGCGGTCTCGGGACGAAGTCTTGGAAGGGGGCAAGCGGGGGGTCCACTCACGAAGGCAAGGTGTGACCCTCCGTTTGCCAAAAGCGGCTCAAACTTCTTAGCGTAGTCTAGGGCTTCACTCTGTACTTTTCTTACTCTACTAGGGGCTCCGAGGAGGAAAACCCTTTTTTGTGTAATGTCCTCCTGGTTAAATGAAATGCTTTTGATTTGCCCGGGCTCTCCGCCCAGCCTCGATCGTTATTTGAAGCTGTGCTTTGTGGTCTACACAGGGAGAACGGTGCTTATTCAAATGTGCTGCGGAGAGGGGTCCTCGTCCACCTATGGGGCGTATAATCAAGACTGTTGTTGCGACGCGGGCGTTGAAGGAGGAGCGCGAGGTTCTGTTGAAGTGGCCTCTGAGGATTTATTACCGTAGCGTCCTCTGCCATGGTGCAAAATGGCGGTGGTGGAAGGAGGCTAACCCGACTGGTTCTATGAAAATGTTCTTCTGTATCCACGCGCGGGAGGCCGCGAAGGCGTGGGAAGAGATGCGGGCCTTTTAGGAGCGCCGGGGGGTTGCCAGCGCATCCGGGGAACCGCTGCCGCTCGCCACATCCCTGGAAGCCTCGATGAGCTTGTCCGACACGCCCGAGGATGTGGTCGCGTGAAGGGAATTTGAGGAGTTGCTAGCTGCCGGAGCGTCCGACGAGGAACTACTAGGGTGGGCAATGCACAAGGAGGAGTGGGACTTTGCTTCGCTGATGCACGGTGGCTGACGCGGTGCACCGTGGTTGACCTGTAATTTTTATGTACATTATTATTGTTGTTATTGTGTTTGTATTTGTCGTTCGCGTTGAGGCGTTGTGAGATGTGTATGTTATGCTGAGTTTAATAAAAAATGGTGTGATTGTGTTGTGAACGACCTGTCTTAGTCGTGCCGCTAGATAGGGCTCTGTGGGGGCCTAAGCAAGGGGGAGGCGAAGCCTTGCGCCGTCCCCCATACCTTTGTAGATAGGGCTCGAGGGAGCCCTAATTTTTGCGAGGGGGAGACGAAGCCTAGCGCCGTCCCCCTTACTTTTTTAGATAGGGCTCCGGGGAGCCCTAATTTTTGCGAGGGGGAGGCGAAGCCTCACGTCGTCCCCCATACTTTTTTAGATAGGGCTCTGCGGAGCCCTAATTTTTGCGAGGGGGAGGTGAAGCCTCGCGCTGTTCCCTTTACTTTTTTAGATAGGGCTCCGGGGAGCCCTAATTTTTGTGAGGGGGAGGCGAAGCCTCTACGAAGATCGACGCCGTCCCCCCTGGCGCGGCTCGCTCTTGGGGACGCTCGCGCCGGGGTTAGCCTTGCACGTCGTCTTTGCCGAGTTGTGTTGTAGCTGTGGAGCTTGTTGGTGCGCATCGGGGCCGAGGGCCATGCGCGGTGGCTTCGCCTATTCACTCATTTCTGTGGAGGGCATCTGTGTGCACTGGGGCCGAAGGCCATGCGCGATGGCTGTGTTTATACACTCGTGCCTGCGGAGGGCATCGGTGTGCACCGGGGCCGAAGGCCATGCGCGGTGGCTTTGTTTATACACTCGTGCCTGTGGAGGGCATCGGTGTGCACCAGGGCTGAAGGCCATATGCGGTGGCTTTGTTTATACACTCGTGCTTGCGGAGGGCATCAGTGTGCACCGAGGCCGAAGGCCATGTGCGATGGGTTTGTTTATACACTCATGCCTGCGGAGGGCATCGGTGTGCACCGGGGCCGAAGGCCATGCGCGGTGGCTTTGTTTATACACTCGTGCCTGCGGAGGGCATCGTGGTTTTTGTGAGGCTCTTGGTGTTCCATGTGTGGCCGAGCTGCTGCCCTCCCGGGGTGGCGATGTAATGCATCCCGGCCCTCGTGCTCTGGGTGATGATGTAGGGCCCCTCCCGCTTGGACTCAAGCTTGCCCACCGTGGAAGGGTTGGCGACTCGCTTGAGGACCATGTCACCAGGTGCCAGGGGCGGGCTCTCACTTTCTTATTGTATGCTCTCGCGACTCCGTCCGCGTACTTTGTCATTGTTGAGATGGCTTCCACGCGGTTTTCCTCGACCAGGTCGAGGGAAATTTCTCGGCTGGAGGGGTCAACCTCCTGGGTTGCTCGGAGGGATCTTGCTGTGAGCTCGCCCGGTGTCATCGCTTCATCCCCGAATAGGAGTTTGAAGGGAGAGAAGCCTGTGGCGTGAGTTGGTGTAGTGCGGAGTGCCCATAGGGCCTTCTGAAGTTCTTCGGGCCAGAGCCCCCGGGCAATCCGACTAGGCGCTTGGTGAGGCCTGCTAGCAATTTGTCGTTGGCCCTTTCGACCGCCCCATTGGACTCGGGATGGCCCACCGACGCGAAGCATATGGTGACGCCTAGGTCCTGACAGAATGTTTTGAAGGCGGCTGAGTCGAACTGGGTACCATTGTCAGTGACGATGTCCCGCGGCACCCCGTACCTGCAAATGATGTTCCTCCTTGCGAACCGCTGGGCCACTATGGCTGTGATCTTGGCGACGAGCTCGACCTCTACCCATCTGGAGAAGTACTCGACGGCGACGAAGGCGAAGCGGAGACCGCCTCTAGCTATTGGAAAAGGGCCGATGATGTCGAGCCCCCATCATGCGAAAGGCCAGATAGGGGGCAGCGGCTGCAGTGGGACTGCCGGTGCCTTTGGGTTATGGCTGGCCCATTGGCAACCTTGACAATCTTTGGGAGGTCCCTGTCGTCCGTGAAGCGGTTGGCCAAGACAGCCTTGACGAAAAGCCCTTGCTATGATGCTTTGGGGGGCCTGATGTGCTCCACAGTTGCCCTCGTGGATTTCCTTGAGCAGGTCCTGGCCCTCCTAGCGAGATATACATCAAAGGAAGGGGGTGCACACGCCTCCTTTGTATAGTTCGCCGTTGACGATGCGGTAATTCCGGGAGCGATATCTGAGCCTCTTTGCCTCGGCTGGGTCTTCGGGTTCTCTACTTGCGAGGTACATTATATCGCCTCTCCTTGATCTGCCATGAGCAAGCGGGCGGCAAATTTGTCTTTTCTTCGCATCATATCGTCGCCAATTTCGGGTTTAGCCCCTTGTGCTCCGGACGAAGCCCCTTGTTCCTCCGGCGGGACCAAGGGGGCATGAAGTATGTGAGCACCCGGATTTATTAAGCTCATAATACTTAGTCATCCAATTGACCCTAGTATTATCAACCAAATAAACCCAGTCTCGAGAGATGTATACTCCCGAATGCAAGATACATACCTCACAACAAAAGAGTGTATCAATTCCATACAACACATAGTACATAAGCAACAAACCAGAAGTTAATATTAATAAGGATAGGTTATTACAAAAGAGGGGCCTTCTGGCCAAATAACAACAAGTACTACTAAGAATAACAGCGGAAGCAAAAGTGCCATAAAGATGGCTATAACACAAAGCCAATCAGTGTGCCTTAACCCCTAGGCATCTGATCGGACCGCCAAGCTAGTCGTCAAGAAGAACGCAACACATAGCACAAAAGTGAGGCTCTTGGAGCTCACCTTCTTCCTCTGCAACAAAAGCCACAAAAATGCCACAACCACGTGCAGATGAGTACATAAAGTACTCCGCAAGACTTACGTGTGAGATAACAGAACTATAAATAGCTACATGCAAGCTTTATTTAAGTGGATGAGGCTTTGGACTCATTTTAGCATAAAGCAAGTTTCATTTGCAATAACATAATAGATTGAAGGCAATTTGGCAAAGCATTTTAATTGTTGAAATAACAACGAGATAATAACATAGTAACAACAACAAGATCAACACGAAGTGACTAACCCAATAGTCACCACAACAATAGCATGAACTCCCGCTCATACCAACCATGTCAAGTTTTAATTAAAGGTTGTAGTCTAATTCTTACGAAATAACCAAGCGTGTCCATAACCTAGGGCGAGGCTATTGAATAGTTTTAACCTGCGCAGGTGTACCAATGTACCCACACGCCGACCGCCTTTCCTTTAAGCACACTACCTTTGGTATGCCAAGACGCTAAGTCCTCTGAGACATTTCCAATGGACGATGCTAATTCGACCAAGACAACCCACGGGATAAGGACCCAATGGACAACCTAACCGATGCCAACGCTCCATTCCCACACCACACACACACACACATTTTATCTTTAAAACCCACCAACCGAGCGACCCCAATTAGCACCGCCCAAAGTACTTAGTCAAGAGGTCCCATATCCCCTCGTGTGGTTAGCACGCATAATTGCTTGGATCAATGGCGCAAGAAATCGGTCCTTGTTGACTCGGGCATACCACCACATCCAAAAACCACACCATCCATCCAATATGCCCAAGTCTAAATCAATCTTTTATTTTCAGTTTTGATTTTACAATTAATCAAAGCACAAGTGCTGGACATATAGGAGTAATAATCAGTTTTGAGTGATCAAGACCATCGACTAAGTCGATGATCGCCCATAACTACCGAAAACTAAGCATGTCTAAGCCATTTAAATCGAAACTACTAAGTGATAAGAGCTCATCCAACGAGCTCCCACCACACAAATAACCTAGGCTCATGGTAGTAGAGGATAAACAATTCCTACAGATTATGCAACTATAGGCTTGCTAGCGATATTTTAACACAAAGTAGCATGCATACATACAAGTAAAACAATATATTAAGCTTTAAAGTAATGGGACAATGATGGAAATGATCAAACTGCTTGCCTTGCTGTTGCTGGTCAATTTGTTGCTGAGGATCGCTCACGGGATCACCACAAATGTCGGCCTAGCGGAAAAGCGATAAAGAACCGATAAGGACAACGAAAAATCAAAAAGACGCAACAGAGAAACTTCTCCGAATGTTATGAAAATTTTACAGTAGCAAGAAAATGATTTATCATGAATTTAGCAACAAGAACCAATTGATTTGGATTCTTAATGCAAAAGATATGATGAAATCAATTCCTTTCGACCTAAAAATACCAAACCGCACTATTCACTAATTTAATTATGAGGCAACATTTTCTAGAAAAGTGGTGACACTGAGATTTTACTGTAAAACCAGCACCTCATGAGATGAATAACACAATTGAGTTCATCTCATTTGGAGCTATATTGCACCTTCTACCCTTTTTCAAAACCAAGAACTTGAACAAAATTATAATGCACAAGTCCTCATTTTTATAACAGCAACATGCTCAAAACTAATTTTCACAGTGAGTTCATTAATAGAGGAAACCAACAAAGTTGGTCTCACTCAAAAATAATCTACAGAGCATTAGTTATGTATTTTACAAGTTAAGCATTAATTTGAGTGTATATTTAAAGTGAGTTTTAAAATCTAATGGCAAAACTGTGCTCTGGAGCTGAACTCAACTTACAATCATTTTTAGATTAAAGTCAAGTCCAAGAGAGAGCTAACACAATTTGAATGACCTCAATTGGATTTAAAATGAAAAAGATATGGAATTCTAAAGCTTATACCTTATTTAGGTTTATACTTAAGAGTTCACGGAATTTCTAAAACCCACAAGGACATGGGAGGACGTGAGCCACAGATCTCAGATCTAACGGCTCAAGACCTCCCAGAGAACAACGCACTTACAAGACTCGAGGTCCAGAGGTCCCGACCTCCTAGCAACGCACATGCGCGAGGTGAGGGCGGTCGTGGCCGTAGATGGGAATCCAACGGACCACAACGATGGGGGAGGTCCGGACGGACCAGATCTAACGAGGGAGGTCCTGAGCAGTGAGATCTTCCAAAGGAAGATCTAAACTACAAGATCTCCCAAGGAAGATCTACATCGCCAAGACCTCACAGGGAGGTCCCGGGCGGTCCAGATGTTCCAAGGAGGTCCTTGATGGTTCAGATCGTCGAGGAGGACCTTGACGGTCAAGATCTACCCGGGAGGTCATGAGCGGCCGAGATGACCTAGGGAGGTCCTAAGGGAGGTCGCTGCACCTCCGTGGAGGTCCGGGCGGCCACGATAAGCGCAAGGGGAGGTCTTGGGCGCTCAAGATCTCCTGGAGGAGGTCATGGACGTCCCAGAGCTCACGACCACGTGCTTGCGCGCACGCACGTGCTTGGACAAGAGATTAATGTCTTGCGCGGACAACGAGGAGGTCCACGCGGAGGTCTTATTTATGCATAAGGGAGGATTAAAGACATTTAAGACACGCCATTGATTACAATGATTTGAGCAAATGATGAGCGCATTATGTGAGCACCCGGATTTATTAAGCTCATAATACTTAGTCATCCAATTGACCCTAGTATTATCAACCAAATAAACCAGTCTCGAGAGATGTATACTACCCGAATGCAAGATACATACCTCACAACAAAAGAATGTATCAATTCCATACAACACATAGAACATAAGCAACAAACCGTGGTTAATATTAATAAGGAATAGGTTATTACAAAAGAGGGCCTTCGGCCAAATAACAACAAACACTAAGATAACAATGAAGCAAAAGTGCCATAAAGATGGCTATAACACAAAGCCAATCGGTGTGCCTTAACCCTAGGCATCGGACGGACCGCCAAGCTAGTCGTCGAAGAAGTCGCAACACGTAGCACGTAAGAGAGGCTCTTGGAGCTCCCTTCTTCCTCTCGCAACAAAAGCCACAAAATTGCCACAACCACGCGATGAGTACATAAAGTACTCCGCAAGACTTACGTGTGAGATAACAGAACTATAAATAGCTACATGCAAGCTTTATTTAAGTGGATGAGGCTTTGGACTCATTTTAGCATAAAGCAACATTTATTTGCAATAACATAATAGATTGAAGGCAATTTGGCAAAGCATTTTTAAATGTTGAAGTAACAACGAGATAGATAACATAGTAACAACAACAAGAACAACTCAGGTTGACTAACCCAAGTCACCACAACAATAGCATGAACTCCCGTTCATACCAACCATGTCAAGTTTTAATTAAAGGTTGAAGTCTAATTCTTACGGAAATAACCAAGCGTGTCCATAACCTAGGGCGAGGCTATTCAATAGTTTTATCCTCTGCGGGGTGTACCAATGTACCCACACGTCCGGACCGCCTTTCCTTTAAGCACACTACCTTTGGTATGCTTGGACGCAGCTAAGTCCTACGAGACATTTCCAATGGACAATGCTAATTAAGTCGCACAACCCACGGGAGAAGGAGACATCACACAACCTACCCGGAAGCTAATGCTCCTCCCACATCACACACACATTTTATTTTTAAAACACACCAACCGAAGCGACCCCAATTAACACCGCCTAAAGTACTTAGTCAAGAGGGTTCCATATGCCCTCGTGTGGTTAGCACGATAATTGCTTGGATCAATGGCGCAAGAATTAGGTCCTTGTTGACTTAGGCATACCACCACATCCAAAACCACACCATCCATCCAATATGCCCAAGTCTAAATCAATCTTTTATTTTCAGTTTTTGATTTTACAAATTAATCAAAGCACAAGTCTTTGGACATATAGGAGGAATAATTATACTTGTGTGATCAAGACCATCGACTAAGTCGATGATCGCCCATTACTACCGTTACTAAGCATGTCTAAGCAAGAGAAAACGTAACTACTAAGTGATAAGAGCTCATCCAACGAGCTCAAACCACAGCAAGTAACCTAGGCTCATAGGTAGTAGAGGATAAACACTCCTACAGATTATGCAACTATAGGATTACTAGCGACATTTAACACAAAGTAGCATGCATACATAGAAGTAAAACAACATATTAACCTTTAAAGTAATGGGGCGTTAGAGGGGATATGATCAAACTGCTTGCCTTGCTGTTGCTGGCCAAGTTGTGGCAGAGGGTCACTCTCGGGATCGCCACAAATGTCGAAGCCTAACGGAAAAGCGATAAAGAACCGATAAGAACGACGAAAAACAACAAAGACAGCACAACAAACGAACTCCAAATTTTCTGAATTTTCTACAGCAGCAAGAGGGTGATTTTTAGGGAATTTTGCAACAAGAACCAATTGATTTGGATTCTCAATGCAAAAGTTATGAGCAAAACAATTCTGCTCAGCCCCTAAAATACTAAACTGCACTATTCATTAATTTAATTATGAGGCAACATTTTCTAGAAAGGTGGTGATACTGAAATTTTTACTGTAAAACCAGCACCTCATGAGATGAATAACACAATTGAGTTCACCTCATTTGGAGCTATTATGCACTTTCTACAATTTTTGAAAACAAGAATGTGAGACCCCGACGTTTATTAAGCTTATAATACTTAGTTATCCAATTGACCCTGGTATTATCAACCAAATAAACCCAGTCTCGGGAGATGTATACTTCCCAGAATGCAGTATACATACCTCACAACAAAAGAATGTATCAATTCCATACAACACATAGTACATAAGCAACAAACCAGAAGTTAATACTAAAAAAGGAATAGGTCATTACAAAAGAGGGGCCTTCTGGCCAAATAACAACAAGACTACAAAGATACACAGCGGAAGCAAAAGTGCCATAAGATGGCCATAACAAAAGCCAATTAGTGTGCCTTTACCCACAAGGCAACTAACCGGACCGCCAAGCTAGTCGTCAAACCCGAAGCACATCTCGCAAGAGTGAAGCCCTTGGGGCTCACCTCCTTCCTCTGCAACAAAAGCCACAAAAATGCCACAACCACGGGCAGATGAGTACATAAAGTACTCCATAAGACTTACATGTGAGATAACAGAACTATAAATAGCTACATGCAAGCTTTATTTAAGTGGATGAGGCTTTGGACTCATTTTAGCATAAAGCAAGTTTCATTTGCAATAACATAATAGATTGAAGGCAATTTGGCAAAGCATTTTAATTGTTGAAATAACAACGAGATAGTAACATAGTAACAACAACAAGATCAACCTGGAAGTGACTAACCCAAGTCACCACAACAATAGCATGAACATCCATTCATACCAACCCGTCAAGTTTTAATTAAATGGTTGAGACTAGTTCTTGAACGACCTTACCAAGCATGTCCATAACCTAGGACGAGGCTATTCGAATAGTTTTAACCCTACAGGGGTGTACCAATGTACCCACACGTCAGACCGCCTTTCCTTTAAGCACACTACCTTTGGTATGCCGGCACGGCTAAGTCCTACGAGACATTTCCAATGGACGATACTAATTACGAGCCGCTTCCCACGGGGACAAGGACACATTAGACAGCCTAACCGGTCTGCTAATGCTCCCTCCCAACACCACACACACACACATTATTAAAACATACCCACCGACCAGCTCATAATTAACACATTCCAAAGTACTTAGTCAAGAGAGGTCCCATATCCCCATCGTGTGGTTAGCACGCAAAAGCGCTTGGCTTAGTGACCCAAGTAACTCGGTCCTTAGGGACCCAGGCATACCACCACATTCCAAAAACCGCACCATCCATCCAATATGCCCAAGTCTAAATCAATCTTTTATTTTCAGTTTTTGATTTTACAATTAATCAAAGCACAAGTCTTTGGACATATAGGAGTAATAATCAGTTTGAGTGATCAAGACCATCGACTAAGTCGATGATCGCCCATTACTACCGTTACTAAGCATGTCTAAGCAGTAAAACGCAACTACTAAGTGATAAGAGCTCATCCAACGAGCTCAAACCACATCAAATAACCTAGGCTCATGGGTAGTAGAGGATAAACAATTCCTCAGATTATGCAACTATAGGATTGCTAGCGATATTTTAACACAAAGTAGCATGCATACATACAAGTAAAACAAAATATTAAGCTTTAAAGTAATGGGACAATGATGGAAATGATCAAACTGCTTGCCTTGCTGTTGCTAGTCAATTTGTTGCTGAGGATCGCTCACGGAATCACCACAAATGTCGAAGCCTAACGGAAAAGACGAAAACAAACGATAAGAACGACGAAACGACAAAGACAGCACCGCAAATGAACTCCAAACACTCTGAATTTTCTACAGCAGCAAGAGGGTGATTTTTAGGGAATTTAGCAACAAGAATCAATTGATTTGGATTCTTAATGCAAAAGTTATGAGCAAAACAAACCTGCTCAGCCCTAAAAATACCAAACTGCACTATTCACTAATTTAATTCTGAGGCAACATTTTCTAGAACAGTGGTGATGCTGAGATTTTTACAGCAAAACCAGCACCTCATGATATGAATAACACAATTGAGTTCATCTCATTTGGAGCTAGATTGCACTTTCTACCATTTTTCAAAAACAAGAACTTGAACAAAATTATAATGCACAAGAACTCTTTTCTACAATAGCAACAAGATCAAAGCTAATTTTCACAGTAAGTTCACTAATAGAGGAAGCCAACAAAGTTGGATTCACTCAAAAATAATCTACAGAGCATTAGTTATGTATTTTACAAGTTAGACATTATTTTGAGTGTACTTTTAAAGTTAGTTTTAAAACCTAAAGGCAAAACTGTGCTCTGGAGCTGAACTCAACTTACAATCATTTTTAGATTAAAGTCAAGTCCAAGACAGAGCTAACACAATTTGAATGACCTCAATTGGATTTAAAATGAAAAAGATATGGAATTCTAAAGTTTATACCTTATTTCAGTTTATACTTAAGAGTTCACCGGAATTTCTAAAACCCACAAGGACATGGGAGGACGTGAGCCACAGATCTCGAGATCTAACGGCTCAAGATCTCCCAGAGAACAACGCACCAGCACTTTCGAGGTCTAGAGGTCTGGACCTCCTAGCAACGCACTACATGCGCTGAGGTGAGGGAGGTCGTGGCCGTAGATGGGGAATCCAACGGACCTAGCGATGGGGAGGTCCGGACGGACGAGATCTAACGAGGAGGTCCTCAACGGTTGAGATCTTCCAAAGGAAGATCTAAACTATCAAGATCTCCCGAGGAAGATCTACATCGTCAAGACCTCACGGGGGAGGTCCCGGCCGGTCCAGATGTTCCAAGGGAGGTCCTTGATGGTTCGGGATCGTCGAGGGAGGACCTTGACGGTCAAGATCTACCCGGGAGGTCATGAGCGGTGAGATGACCTAAGGGAGGTCCTAAGGGGAGGTCCTAACGTCACAGACCTCCGGGGAGGTCCAGGCGGCCACGATTAGCGCAAGGGGGAGGTCTTGGACGCTCAAGATCTCCTCGGAGGAGGTCATGGACGTCCCAGACCCAGCGCGCACGAGCTCGGACATGGAATAAATGCGCGCGAGACACAAAGAGGTCCGCGCGGGAGGTCTTAAATGTGCAACACGGGAGGATTAAAGACATTTAAGACACGCCATTGATTACAATGATTTGAGCAAATGATGAGCGCCTTAACTCGGCGGATCGCTGTCCTAAAAACGACAATGGCGCCGCCGTTTTTGTCCGACAAGGACCCGGGTTCAAAGACATGGTCATTGCCGGCGATGCAGACCTCGCCGACGACAACCAAAGACATCCCCGTGTGCGCAATAGTGTTGCGCACACCACGGGCTCACTCTCGACGGCGACGACGGCCTTAAACGCCGGCGAGCCGGAGAGGACAAAGATGACCACCACGGCCAAAATCCAAAACATAAAAGGGAAGCTCCGCGCGACATTCAAGCGTGTGCTCAACAAAAGCTCCGAAAGAAGATACATATGGTGCCAGAACTAAGGGACTAACAGGAGGAGTACACGGAGGTCCCGAGGTCCGAGGAGGTCGAGGAAGGAAGGACCGGTGTCGGGGAGGAAAGGTGCTCCACGGCCAAAGCTTCAGCTCCAAGCTCCACTTTGTCCCCCTCTGCAAATGCCCAACAAATCAAGTTAGGACTTGGTCCCAGAGGGTAGGGCACAAATGGAAGCAAGGAGAAAAGGAGGAAAACTCCAGGGACCCTTGTCCACCGAGGAGCTTCAAGCTCCAAAGAATGGCGCCAAGGAGAGCTTGATGGTTTAGAGCTCACAAGCACAGGGGTGCAAGTAAGGGATAATGGTGTGCAAAGGAAGCCAAGGGAGGAACCCAAGGGGGGTTTTATACTTAGGGTGTGAGACCCCGACATTTATTAGGCTCATAATACTTAGTCATCCAATTGACCCTAGTATTATCAACCTAATAAACTTCGGTCTCGAGAGATGTATACTCCCGAGCATGCGAGATACATACCTCACAACAAAAGAATATATCAATTCCATACAACACATAGAACATAAGCAACAAACCGAAGTTAATATTAATATGGAATAGCTACTACAAAAGAGGGCCAATCGTCGCATCCAAAGGGTCCTCGAGCCGAGAAAAGGTAGGGGGCCGAGTACGAAGAACTCAAGAAGACCCCACGAGGCCGATGGGCATTCCACAGCCCAGATCCCAAGCTCCGGTAAGAGGCAGTGGTGTTGCGCGCGATGACGTCCAGTAGAACTCTCCTGTCATCCGCGCAGTTGCGCTCAATCTGAAGAAGGACCTCGGCCATGGTCGGAGGAGGAGGAAGCTCCTCGTCCGGACCAAATGGCCAGCCTTGGCCGCTACTGAAAAGTCCCGCCATCTGTTACAAGAAATTTTGGTTAGCAACTAGACCGAAAAATTAAGCCTTAAAGAAAACAAAAGCGATCGACTAGGGGAATGAAGATCCCCCTAAACGAAAGCCAAAACAATGAGTAATTAAACTTTAAAAGCTTCTAAAAGACTCTACAAACAGCCAAGAAACACCAAAAGCAAGGTTCAACTTCTCAACTCAACTAACCCGTATTGAATGAGCGAGTACTTGATCGGAAGATTACAAATCAGATTGTAAGATGAGATCTAAAACTATTAGAGAGCAAGGTTAAGGCAGCGAAATAAGTGTTAGATACTTAGCTAACTAGTATCACATCTTACCCTTTTATTCCCACAAGTTTTAGTTGATTAGCCTCTCATTTTCTACCTCATTTACTAGCTTAAGCATTGCTGCCCTAAAATGCTTGCTTGCTGTCCAGAATTTTCAGATTTGAGTTTCGCCTTCAAATACTTCTATTCTTCACCAAGAAGGTAGCCAAGACATCAATTTAGAACTCTCATATGTTACCCAAAACCCAATTAATCGATAATGACTATTTTGTAGAAGAGAAGAGAGGAAAACAACTTTCAAAACTCAAATTAGAGTGAGATGAGAAGAAAGCTAAGGTAGATGAGGAGTAAAATCTGAGAATTTTCTTAAGCTTTCAAATCTCGCTTTATACTTTGAAAATAGGTTTTCCAAAATATCTTAAAGACGACCAAGCTTGTGTTACTACGGTCATAACGGCTCGATACCAACTTTTGTGAGACCCGACATTTATTAGGCTCATAATACTTAGTCATCCAATTGACCCTAGTATTATCAACCTAATAAACTTCGGTCTCGAGAGATGTATACTCCCGAATGCAAGATACATACCTCACAACAAAAGAATATATCAATTCCATACAACACATAGAACATAAGCAACAAACCGAAGTTAATATTAATATGGAATAGCTACTACAAAAGAGGGCCCTTAGGCCAAATAGCAATAAGTTACAAGAATACACAATGAAGCAAAAGTGCCATAAAGATGGCTATAACACAAAGCCAATCGGTGTGCCTTAACCCTAGGCATCTCGACCGACCGCCAAGCTAGTCGTCAAGAAATCGCAACACGTGGCACGTAAGTAAGGCTCTTGGAGCTCACCTCCGCCCTCTGCAACAAGGTTGTTAAGCAAAGCAAATGAGTACAATAACTTGTTTATTGTACTCGCAAGACCGACGTAAGATAACAGAACTATAATTTAGCTACATGCAAGCTTTAATTAAGTGGATGGAGCTTTGGACTTACATTTAGCATAAAGCAAGTTCCATTTGCAATAACATAATAGATTTAAGGCAATTTGACAAAGCATTTTTACTTGTTGAAATAACAACGCAATAATAACATAATAACAACAACAAGAACAATCCCGAAGTGACTAACCCAATAGCCACCACAACAATAGTATGAATTACCCACTCATACCAACCATGTCAAGTTTTAATTAAAAGTTGTAGTCTAGTTCTTACTGGGCGCTTCCGAGCGTGTCCATAACCTAGGGCGAGGCTATTCAATAGTTTTATCCTGCAGGGTGTACCAATGTACCCACACGCCGCATCGCCTTTCCTTTAGGCACACTACCTTTGGTATGCCGACGGCTAAGTCCTACGAGACATTTCCAATGGACGATGCTAATTACGAGCAAGAACCCACGGGGACAAGGACACATTAGACACCTAACCGCCCGCCAATGCTCCCTCCCAACACTACACATACACATTTTATTAAAACATACCCACCAACCAGCTCATAATTAACACCCCCAAAGTACTTAGTCAAGAGAGGTCCCATATCCCCTCGTGTGGTTAGCACGCAATATTGCTCGTAACGGTGGCGCAAGTAACTCTCGGTCCTTAACGACTCGCATACTACCACATTCCAAAACCACACCATCCATCCAATATGCCCAAGTCCAAATCAACATTTTATTTTCAGTTTTTGATTTTACAATTAATCAAAGCACAAGTGCTGGACATATAGGAGGAATAATTATACTTGTGTGATCAAGACCATCGACTAAGTCGATGATCGCCCATTACTACCGATAGCTAAGCATGTCTAAGCAGTTTAAGTCGAAACTACTAAGTGATAAGAGCTCATCCAACGAGCTCCAACCACAGCGAATAACCTAGGCTCATTGGTAGTAGAGGATAAACAACTCCTACAGATTATGCAACTATAGGATTACTAGCGACAATTAACACAAAGTAGCATGCATACATAGAAGTAAAACAAAGTATTAAGCTTTAAAATAATGGGACAATGATGGAAATGGTCAAACTGCTTGCCTTGCTGCTGGTCACTTTGTTGCGGAGGGTCGCTTATGGATCACCACAAATGTCGAAACCTAACGGAAAAACGATAAAGAACCGATAAGAACGATTTAAAAACAACAAGACAGCACAGCAAACGAACTCCAAATTCTCTGAAATTTCTACAGCAGTAAGAGGGTGATTTTAGGAATTTAGCAACAAGAACCAATGGATTTGGATTCTTAATGCAAAAGTTATGAGCAAAACAATTCTGCTCAGCCCTGAAAATACCAAACTGCACTATTCACTAATTTAATTATGAGGCAACATTTTCTAGAAAAGTGGTGAGGCTGAGATTTTTACTGTGAAACCAGCACCTCATGAGATGAATAACACAATTGAGTTCATCCCATTTGGAGCTATATTGCACTTTCTATAATTTTTCAAAAACAAGAACTTGAACAAAATTATAATGCACAAGTCCTTATTTCTATAACAGCAATATGCTCAAATCTAATTTTCTTAGTGAGTTCATTAATAGAGGAAGCTAACAAAGTTGGTCTCATTCAAAAATAACCTACAGAACATTAGTTATGGGTTTTACAAGTTAAACCTAAATTTTGAGTGTATTATCCAAAAGGAGTACTAAAACCTATGGCAAAACTGTGCTCTGGAGCTGAACTCAACTTACAACCATTTTTGGATTAAAGTCAAGTTTAAGACAGAGCTAACACAATTTGAATGACCTCAAAAGGATTTAAAATGAAAAAGATATGAAATTCTAAAGTCTACCTCATTTCAGCCATACTTAAGAATTTACTGACCTTCCTAACATTCACAAAGACATGGGAGGTCGTGAGCCACAGATCTCAGATCTAACGGCTCGCACCTCCCAGAGAACAACACACATGCACATGGGAGGTCCAGAGGTCTCGACCTCCTAACCACGCACATGCGCGAGGTGAGGGGAGGTCATGGCCGAGATGGAAGATCTAACGGACCACAACATGGAAGGGAGGTCCTAACGGACCAGATTAAAAGGGAGGTCCTCAATCGGTGAGATGACCTCGAGGAGGTCCCAGAGGAGGTCTCAACGCCGCTGCACTTCCAGGAGGTCTCGACGGCTAAGATTGCGCCAAGGAGGTCTTGGACGCCCCGGATCTCCTTGGAGGAGGTCCGATGTCCGATCCAAATAGAATTAGCGCACGACACGCACGCGCTATGGACAAGAGATTAAATGCGCGGGACCACGAGGAGGTCCGCGCGGAGGACTTAATGGCGCGCATAAATGGTGGATTTAAGACGCTTAAGACACACCAAATGAATTCAATGATGGGAGCAATGATAAGCGATTAACTCGGTGGATCTTTTGTCCTAAAACGACAACGACGCCGCTGCTAGTTGCGTCCGACAAAAACCCGTGTTCAAATATTTGGTTCTCGCCGGCGATGTAGACCTCGCCGGCGAGATCCAATGGTACCGCGGTTCGCAATAACCACGCGCACTCTAACGGACCTTCTCTCAACGGCAATGACGGTTTTGAACGCCATGCGAGCCGAGAGAGACAGAGGTGACCAAGACGGCAAAACCGAAAAGCAAAAATGAGCTCATGCGACAAACAAGCTTATGCCAAACTAAAGCTCCGCGAAAACATTCATATGGGTGCCAAGACTAAGGGATTACCAGGGATGTACCGGAGGTCCTAAGGTGCCGAGGAGGTCGAGGAAGGAGGACCTGTCTTGGGAGGAAGGGTGCTCCACGGCCAAAGCTTCACTCCAAGCTCCACTTTGTCCACCTCAGAATCGCCCAAACCAATTCAAGTTAGGACTTGGTCCCAGAGGGAATGGCACAAAAGAAGCTTAGAGAAAAGGAGAAAAACTCCAAAGGACCCTTGTCCACCGAGGAGCTTCAAGCTCCAAAGAATGGCGCCAAGGAAGCTTTGGTGGTTTAAAGCTCACAAAGACAGGTGTAAGCCAAGGAACAAAGGTGTGCAAAGGAAGCCAACCAAGACAGTGGGGGAGGCTTTATACTAAGGGCACAGAGGTTAGGATCACCGCCAAGCTCATGGTGAGCTTGGCCCATGGGAGGTCCATGGCTTGGACAAGACACAAGGTTGACAAGGTGCAGGCTGTGTGGACAGGGAGGCGGAAGGTCGACCAAGATTAAATGCGGGTCAAGAAGCTGTTGAAGTGTACCTCATGTGCGGACACGCAATAAATGCATCGCCGAGCTTGCCCGCCGAGGAAGGAGAAGAACAGGAGGTCTTAGTGGCCGCTGGATAAGACCCGGGAGAGGTCCCGCCATCGGATGAGAGTTTTGAACCGTTATGCTTAAGTGGTCGGGTGGAGGTCCCAGCCACACGATCAAGGATGGGGAGGTCGTGGCCTCCGATTTCATTAATCGCTAAACGACGTGGGAAATGGGACAGAGGTCCAAGGCGTTGATCTCCCTCCAACGGTGCGGACCTCCAGTGAGGACTTAACCGCACGCGATCGAAAAGACATGAGGGGGAGGTCCTGGCCTTTGGATTAAAATCCAAGGGCACCGACTGATGGGGAGGTCTCGACACGCACAAAGCGAAGGAGGTCTTAGCCTCCGATTTGGATCCAAGGGTAT
This sequence comes from Phyllostachys edulis, assembly GCA_036346405.1. Classification (NCBI taxonomy): domain Eukaryota; kingdom Viridiplantae; phylum Streptophyta; class Magnoliopsida; order Poales; family Poaceae; genus Phyllostachys; species Phyllostachys edulis. Next base: position 13,680 of record JAYEVD010000730.1, on the reverse strand, counting down.
GACCTCAACAAGGCGGGAGGACCTTGTTGTGATGTTTTTCAGAGGAGGTCGTGGCCTTTGGATGTAAATCCAACGGCCACGACCTCAAGTGAGTGCAAAGGAGGTCCGACAGCTAGATTGGGAGGAGGAGGTCGTGACCATGGATTTTGATCCAATGGTCAGGACCTCACGAGGTGGGATGTGGACTTGCTTAGTTTAACAAAGAGGGGAGGTGTGGATCTTGAATCCAAGGGCCAAGACCTCACATAGTGGGATGACCTCACGCGATGGCTTACAAGACGAGGAGGTCCTTTGAGGTTTAACACACGGGAGGTCGGGCGTGGATCTTTGATCCAAGGGCTATGACCTGATGAGGCGGGAGGTCTCGACGCCCACGCTGACCCGAGGAGGTCCACGAGGTCAAGAGGACCTCGAATGGGAGGTCCCGGGGCCTTGGTTGAGGGGAGGTCGTGGCGGGATTGATCCAACGGCCACGACCTCATCAAGGTGGGAAAGGAGGTCGATGGGGTTGGGCTGACCAGTTTGAGTACGGCCATTTTTAAATTTAATTTTCTAACAAACTAAGACTTTGCAAAATTGTTTGAGATAGCAAATGAACTCCAAAATTCATAAGATTTTAACTGGAGCTAGCTGACAACATGATTAACCTTACATAAATTTTCCAGAGGTTATTATGCAATGCATTTTTCTCAGGAATTTCATTAAGGTTGTTCAATGATTCATTTTACCTCCAAAATTATCAAACTAGTTTTACAACTTGTGATATTTTTCAGAGGGTCCCACCTCAGTTTTAGGACCAAGGAAGATACTTTCCAATTGTTTGGCACAAGATTTGAGAGAATTGGAAAATGAATTTGACTTTTGGTCAACAAGAGCTTTGTGTTCTTGGTTTACACAACTCTTGGACAAGAATTACATGAGATTGTAAGGGTTTTCAAGTTGTGAGAAAAGTTTTAATTTCTACACATATAATTATACTTGAATAACCCTGATTATACATTTGGGATGTTACAAAATCTCCCCCTAACAGAAATCTCGTCCCGAGATTTGGCTCACTCGATAAAGAAGGATGGATAGTCCGCACGCAGACGATCTTCTTTTTCCCAAGTAGCCTCATCCTCGGAATGGTTTGACCACCGAACTTTAAGGAACTTGATGGTCTTATTCCTTGTCCTTCGCTCGAGACTCATCGAGCACGCCGAACAGTGGTGCTCGCGATAGGTCAAATCTTCCCGACATCGAGGGTTTCCAACGGAGCTTCCTCGCTTGGAACACGGAGGCACTTCTTAAGCCGACACATGGAAAACATCATGTACCCCGCAAGTGCAACCGCAACTCCAACTTATAGGCAACTCCTTCTTCTCGATAATGCGGTAGGGACCGACATATCGAGGAGCCAACTTGCCCCGACGCCAAACGTTGATGGCTCTTCAAAGGAGAGACTTTGAGATAAACAAAGTCATTAGGCTCAAAACGTAACTCACGCTTGCGGCGATCCGCATAGCTCTTTTGCTCGATTGAGCTGTGCGCAAACGCCACGAATAAGTCGAACTTGGCGCCGCCTCATTGATTGAGTCCGGCCAAAGAGAGGTCTCTCACCGTCTCGACTCAGCTCAACGGGTTCTACACTTTCTCCCGCATAAGGCCTCAAAAGGTGCCATGCCGAGACCGGCCCGAAGTCGTTGTTATAAGAAAACTTCGGCGAATGGCAAGCATTTCTCCCAATGCTTCCCATAGGAAAGGACACAAGCACGAAGCATATCCTCCAAAACTGGTTGACCTCTCTCGGTCGACCATCGGTTTGAGGGTGGAATGCCGTGCTAAAGGTAAGACGGGTTCCCATGGCCTCTTGCAAACTATGCCAAAAGCGAGAGGTGAAAAGAGAACCACGATCCGAGACGATCGTTTTGGGCACACCGCAAGCAAGCACGATGCGAGAGACATAGAGGTCGCCAATTGACCAACAGAAATCTTAGCCCGCGACAGTAAGAAATGCGCTACTTTAGTCAACCGATCAATGACAACCCAAATGGAGTCTTTCCCGCTGGTGTTCGGGGCATCGGTGATAAAGTCCATGCCGACGAATCCCACTTCCATTCCCAAGACAGCAAGGGCTCAAGCAATCCCGCCGACGCCGATGTTCGGCCTTGACACGATTTATACGCCGACTCTCGAGAACGAACTTCGCAATCTCCCTCTTCATTCGGGTCCACCAAAATCTCAAAGGAGATCTTGATACATCTTTGTGGCCCCGGATGAATGGATAAAGGCGAATCATGGGCTTCATGGAGGATCAAATTCGCAACTCCATGTCCTTTGGAACCACAAGGCGCTGTTCAACCTCACAACACCATGCTCATCCTCGAAAAAGCACTTGGTCGTTCCGCCTTGACATTTGCCTTAATGTGGCTCACCCCAAATCCGATCACGAGCGGACTTGATCCGATCCACCAAGGTTGGTTGCACAACCATGGCAGCGAGAAATCCATGCTCAACTATCTCCAAGTTGAGACGCCGAATGCTTCGAGAAGAGAGGGCTAATGCTCCTTGAGCACTAAGGCATTACAATGCGCTTTGCGATTAAGCGCGTCAAGAACTACATTAGCCTTGCCCGATGGTAGTGAATACCCATATCATAGTCCTTGATCAATTCCAACCATCTCCTTTGCCCGAGGTTCAGTCGTTGGGTGAACAAGTACTTGAGGCTTTTGTGATCCGAATACACTTCACAACGACACCGATTAGGTAATGTCGCCAAATCTTAAGTGCATGAATCACAGCAGACCAACTCCAAATCATGAGTAGGGTAGTTGAGTTCATGAGGTCTCAATTGTCTTGATGCATAGGCCACTACCTTGCCTTCTTGCATAAGGACACAACCGAGGCCTCGACGAGAAGCATCGCAAAAGATATCGGCTTCGATGGATATCGTGAAGAACAAGAACAGAGCGGTGGTCAAACGCTTCTTGAGTATTTGGAAACTTTCTCACACTCACGACCACAAGAACTTCTTGTCCTTCTTGAGCAACTCACATCGGCCATGATCTTGGAGAAGTTCTCGATAAAGCGGCGATAATATCCCGCTAAACCAAGAAAACTCCGCACATCGGTGACCAAGAAGGTCGACTCCATGAAAGAACATCGGTGACCTTGTTAGGATCAACGGCTACGCCTCCCCGCCGAAAGAATATGGCCTAAGAAAGCCACTTCCTTCAACCGTAATGCACACTTGTCAACTTCAGCGACAAATGGTGCTCACGTAGCTTGCCTAACACAAGCCTCGATGTCGATCATGTTCCTCATCGCCCTTGGAATAGATAAGAATATCATCGATGAAGACCACGACAAACTTATCCAAATACTCCATGAATACCGAATTCATGAGATTCATGAACAAGGCAGAGCATTGGTTGTTTAATGACATGACAAGATACTCATACAAGCCATAGCGAGTAGAGAATGTCGTTTTGGAATATCCTCAGTCGAATACTTAACTCGATGATATCCCACTCTCGATCAATCTTGGAGAAAACTCGAGCTCCAAGCAATTGATCAAAGAGATCGTCAATGCGGGGCAACGGATACTTGTTCTTTACCGTCACTTCATTAAGTGGGCGGTAATCAACGCACATGCGTAAAGTACCGTCCTTCTTCTTTACGAAGATTGCTGGACAACCCCACGGAGATGAGCTAGGGCGGATGAAACCCTTCTCTTGCAGCTCGCTTAACTGCTTCTTCAACTCCACCAACTCGTTCGGTGGCATCCGATAAGGCCTCTTTGAGATAGGGGCGGTACCGGGAGCCAACTCAATGACAAACTCGAGGTCTCGAACGGTGGCATCCCCGAAGATCAGCGGAAAGACATCAACAAAGTCACAAACTGCTGGGACTTCGCTAATATCTCGAGCGGCTTCGCTTCAAGTGCGAAGAGATGAGGGTTTAGCGACTTGGTGAGAAGCAAACCCGCCACGGAAGAACTAGACAGAGAGATGAGCTTCCTGGCGCAATCGATTTGTCCCATGTGCTGAGACAACCAATCCATACCAAGAATCACATCAAGACTCGCTGAATGGAGAAGGATAAGGTTTGCTAAGAACCCTACGCCTTCGATCTCGATAGGGACATCTCTACACTCGGATTCAGCTCTCAACTCCGAACCAGAGAGCGAATGAGAAGGGATCGACAATGGAGAGAAAGGAAGCTCTCCAACAAAGAAAGAAAAGACTCGTAAACAAAGGAATGAGATGCTCCTGAATCAAACAAGACAAGAGCAGGTGAGAGTTAATGTAAAGTGTACCTAGTACGACGCCGGGTGCCTCCCGAGCCTCCTCTGCGGTGATGGCGTTGACGCCACCACTACCCATGCCTTGGGTAGCCGGACGATCTTCGGTCCCGAGATGCACCACCTCTCGCCCGCGCCCTCCATTAGGACGAGGGGTCGCCCGCCTTCTTAGGGCATTGGTTCGCATAATGCCCCTTCCGTTGCATGAGAAGCATGTGACCCGGCGCCGGGTTGCGGGGCCACTCGCCGATCGGCAAAGACGTGGATCGGGCACGGCTCATGCGAGGACGAGGGACAGGGTGACCTCGGGCGCCAAGAATGAGAGTGGTACCTCGAGACCGCCTCAAACGAGGGCGGAAGAATCGGGCTCGAAGTCTTATAGGTCTCCCACTTGCGCTATGGAATCCATAAGCTCCCGAGCCGCATGCTCACGACGATGGCCTTGTCGACCAAGGTCCGAAAATCGTGAAAGTCGGCAATGGATAGCTTGTCCTTCACTCCTCCTGACAAGCCGCTCCAACTTGGCCTCGCTGGCCATATCAAGGCCACATCCTCGTGAGCATAACGAGCCGATGGTTGAACTCGCACACATACTCCATGATCGAAGCTACGCCTTGCTTGAGCGCAGAAGAAACTCCTCGCTTGATCTCCATCAAGCCGGCAGGATGTGAGCCCGACGGAAGGCAAGACGAAACTCCTCCCAAGAGACGGTGTGGTCTACGGGCCGCATGGCGAGATAGCTCTCCCACCAGACAAAGCCGCACCTCAAGCCGGTGCGATGCGAACAGCGCCTTCTCGTTTCTGCATCAAGGCTATGCGGCTTACGCCCACAAGACGGCCAATCGTCCGCATCCAAAGGGTCCTCGATCGAGAAAGGTAGGGGCCGAGTACGGCGAACTCATCAAGACCCCCACGAGGTCGATGGGCATTCCTCGCCCGCATCCTCAAGCTCCGGTAAGGGCAAGTGGTGTTGCGCGATGACGCCCAAGAGAACTCTCTCGCATCCGCGCGGTTGCGCCAATCAAGAAGGACTCGGCCATGGTCGGAGGAGGAGGAAGCCTCGTCCGGACCAGCCGATCGCCTTGGCCGCTACGAAAAGGCCCGCCATCCTGTTACAAGAAATTTTGGTTAGCAACTAGACCCAAAAACTAAGCCTTAAAGAAAACAAAAGCGATCGACTAGGGGAATGAAGATCACCCTAAACGAAAGCCAAAACAACGAGTAATTAAACTTTAAAAGCTTCTAAAAGACTCTACAAACAGCCAAGAAACACCAAAAGCAAGGTTCAACTTCTCAACTCAACTAACCCGTATTGAATGAACGAGTAATTGATCGAAGATTACAAATCAGATTGTAAGATGAGATCTAAAACTATTAGAGAGCAAGGTTAAGGCAGCGAAATAAGTGTTAGATACTTAGCTAACTAGTATCACATCTTACCCTTTTATTCCCACAAGTTTTAGTTGATTAGCCTCTCATTTTCTACCTCATTTACTAGCTTAAGCATTGCTGCCCTAAAATGCTTGCTTGCTGTCCAGAATTTTCAGATTTGAGTTTCGCCTTCAAATACTTCTATTCTTCACCAAGAAGGTAGCCAAGACATCAATTTAGAACTCTCATATGTTACCCAAAACCCAATTAATCGATAATGACTATTTTGTAGAAGAGAAGAGAGGAAAACAACTTTCAAAACTCAAATTAGAGTGAGATGAGAAGAGAAAGCTAAGGTAGATGAGGAGTAAAATCTGAGAATTTTCTTAAGCTTTCAAATCTCGCTTATACTTTGAAAATAGGTTTTCCAAAATATCTTAAAGACGACCAAGCTTGTGTTACTACGGTCATAACGGCTCTGATACCAACTTTTGTGAGACCCCGACATTTATTAGGCTCATAATACTTAGTCATCCAATTGACCCTAGTATTATCAACCTAATAAACTCGTTCGAGAGATGTATACTCCTGCATGCAAGATACATACCTCACAACAAAAGAATATATCAATTCCATACAACACATAGAACATAAGCAACAAACCGAAGTTAATATTAATATGGAATAGCTACTACAAAAGAGGGCCCTTAGGCCAAATAGCAATAAGTTACAAGAATACACAATGAAGCAAAAGTGCCATAAAGATGGCTATAACACAAAGCCAATCGGTGTGCCTTAACCCCTAGGCATCTCGACCGACCGCCAAGCTAGTCGTCAAGAAATCGCAACACGTGGCACGTAAGTAAGGCTCTTGGAGCTCACCTCCGCCCTCTGCAACAAGGTTGTTAAGAAGCAAATGAGTACAATAACTTGTTTATTGTACTGCAAGACCGACGTAAGATAATGTAACTATAATTTAGCTACATGCAAGCTTTAATTAAGTGGATGGAGCTTTGGACTTACATTTAGCATAAAGCAAGTTCCATTTGCAATAACATAATAGATTTAAGGCAATTTGACAAAGCATTTTTACTTGTTGAAATAACAACGCAATAATAACATAATAACAACAACAAGAACAATCCCGAAGTGACTAACCCAATAGCCACCACAACAATAGTATGAATTACCCACTCATACCAACCATGTCAAGTTTTAATTAAAAGTTGTAGTCTAGTTCTTACGGGGCGTTTCCGAGCGTGTCCATAACCTAGGACGAGGCTATTCGAATAGTTTTATCCCCGCAGGGGTGTACCAATGTACCCACATGCCAGACCGCCTTTCCTTTAGGCACACTACCTTTGGTATGCCGGCACGGCTAAGTCCTACGAGACATTTCCAATGGACGATGCTAATTACGAGCCAAGAACCCACGGGACAAGGACACATTAGACACCTAACCGCCCGCCAATGCTCCCTCCCAACACTACACATACACATTTTATTAAAACATACCCACCAACCAGCTCATAATTAACACCCCCAAAGTACTTAGTCAAGAGAGGTCCCATATCCCCTCGTGTGGTTAGCACGCAATATTGCTCGTAACGGTGGCGCAAGTAACTCGGTCCTAACGACTCAGCATACTACCACATTCCAAAACCACACCATCCATCCAATATGCCCAAGTCCAAATCAACATTTTATTTTCAGTTTTTGATTTTACAATTAATCAAAGCACAAGTGCTGGACATATAGGAGGAATAATTATACTTGTGTGATCAAGACCATCGACTAAGTCGATGATCGCCCATTACTACCGATAGCTAAGCATGTCTAAGCAGTTTAAGTCGAAACTACTAAGTGATAAGAGCTCATCCAACGAGCTCCAACCACAGCGAATAACCTAGGCTCATTGGTAGTAGAGGATAAACAACTCCTACAGATTATGCAACTATAGGATTACTAGCGACAATTAACACAAAGTAGCATGCATACATAGAAGTAAAACAAAGTATTAAGCTTTAAAATAATGGGACAATGATGGAAATGGTCAAACTGCTTGCCTTGCTGCTGGTCACTTTGTTGCGGAGGGTCGCTTATGGATCACCACAAATGTCGAAACCTAACGGAAAAACGATAAAGAACCGATAAGAACGATTTAAAAACAACAAGACAGCACAGCAAACGAACTCCAAATTCTCTGAAATTTCTACAGCAGTAAGAGGGTGATTTTAGGAATTTAGCAACAAGAACCAATGGATTTGGATTCTTAATGCAAAAGTTATGAGCAAAACAATTCTGCTCAGCCCCTGAAAATACCAAACTGCACTATTCACTAATTTAATTATGAGGCAACATTTTCTAGAAAAGTGGTGAGGCTGAGATTTTTACTGTGAAACCAGCACCTCATGAGATGAATAACACAATTGAGTTCATCCCATTTGGAGCTATATTGCACTTTCTATAATTTTTCAAAAACAAGAACTTGAACAAAATTATAATGCACAAGTCCTTATTTCTATAACAGCAATATGCTCAAATCTAATTTCTACAGTGAGTCCATTAATAGAGGAAGCTAACAAAGTTGGTCTCATTCAAAAATAACCTACAGAACATTAGTTATGGGTTTTACAAGTTAAACCTAAATTTTGAGTGTATTATCCAAAAGGGAGTACTAAAACCTATGGCAAAACTGTGCTCTGGAGCTGAACTCAACTTACAACCATTTTTGGATTAAAGTCAAGTTTAAGACAGAGCTAACACAATTTGAATGACCTCAAAAGGATTTAAAATGAAAAAGATATGAAATTCTAAAGTCTACCTCATTTCAGCCATACTTAAGAATTTATCGACCTTCCTAACATTCACAAAGACATGGGAGGTCGTGAGCCACAGATCTCAGATCTAACGGCTCGCACCTCCCAGAGAACAACACACATGCACATGGGAGGTCCAGAGGTCTCGACCTCCTAACCACGCATATGCGCGAGGTGAGGGAGGTCATGGCCGAGATGGAAGATCTAACTGACCACAACATGGAAGGGAGGTCCTGAACGACCAGATTAAAAGGGAGGTCCTCAACGGTGAGATGACCTCGAGGAGGTCCCAGAGGAGGTCTCAACGCCACTGCACCTCCAGGAGGTCTCGACGGCTAAGATTGCGCCAAGGAGGTCTTGGACGCCTCCAGATCTCCTGGAGGAGGTCCGATGTCCAGATCCAAATAGCTAGAATTAGCGCACGCACACGCACGCGCTTATGGACAAGAGATTAAATGCGCGGACCACGAGGAGGTCCGCTGGAGGACTTAATGGCGCGCACTAAATGGTGGATTTAAGACAGCTAAGACACACCAAATGAATTCAATGATGGGAGCAATGATAAGCGATTAACTCGGTGGATCTTTTGTCCTAAAACGACAACGACGCTGCTGCTAGTCCCGACAAAAACCCGTGTTCAAATATTTGGTTCTCGCCGGCGATGTAGACCTCGCCCGCGAGATCCAATGGTACCGCGGTTCGCAATAACCACGCCGCACTCCAACGGACCTTCTCTCAACGGCAATGACGGTTTTGAACGCCATGAGCCGAGAGGACAGAGGTGACCAAGACGGCAAAACCGAAAAGCAAAAATGAGCTCCACGACAAACAAGCTTATGCTAAACTAAAGCTCCGCGAAAACATTCATGCGGTGCCAAGACTAAGGATTACCAGGATGTACCTAGAGGTCCTAAGGTGCCGAGGAGGTCGAGGAAGGAGGACCGGTCTCGGGAGGAAGGGTGCTCCACTGCCAAAGCCACCTCCAAGCTCCACTTTGTCCACCTCAGAATCGCCCAAACCAATTCAAGTTAGGACTTGGTCCCAGAGGGAATGGCACAAAAGAAGCTTAGAGAAAAGGAGAAAAACTCCAAGGACCCTTGTCCACCGAGGAGCTTCAAGCTCCAAAGAATGGCGCCAAAGAAGCTTTGGTGGTTTAAAGCTCACAAAGACAGGGGTGTAAGCCAAGGAACAAAGGTGTGCAAAGGAAGCCAACGGCACAGTGGGGGGAGGCTTTATACTAAGGGCACAGAGGTTAGGACCACCGCCAAGCTCATGGTGAGCTTGGCCCATGGGAGGTCCATGGCTTGGACAAGACACAAGGTTGACAAGGTGCAGCCTGTGTGTGGACAGGGGGCGGAAGGTCGACCAGATTAAATGCGGTCAAAAGAGTCATGAAGTGTACCTCATGTGCGCACACGCAATAAATGCACCGCCGAGCTTGCCCGCGCCAGAGGAAGGAGAAGAACAGGGAGGTCTTAGTGGCCGCTGGATAAGACCCGGGAGAGGTCCCGCCATCGGATGAGAGTTTTGAACTGTTCGCTTTTAAGTGGTCGGGTGGAGGTCCCACCACACGATCAAGGATGGGGAGGTCGTGGCCCTCCGATTTCATTAATCGCTAAACGCACGTGGGAAATGGGACAGAGGTCCAAGGCGTTGATCTCCTCCAACGGTGCGGACCTCCAAGTGAGGACTTAACTGCACGCGATCGAAAAGACATGAGGGGAGGTCTCGGCCTTTGGATTAAAATCCAAGGGCACCGACTGATGGGGAGGTCTGACACGCGACAAAGCGAAGGAGGTCTTAGCCTCCGATTTGGATCCAAGGGTTATGACCTCAACAAGGCGGAGGACCTTGTTGTGATGTTTTTCAGAGGAGGTCGTGGGTTTTGGATGTAAATCCAACGGCCACGACCTCAAGTGAGTGCAAAGGAGGTCTGACAGCTTAGATTGGGAGGAGGAGGTCGTGACCATGGATTTTGATCCAATGGTCGTGACCTCACGAGGTGGGATGTGGACTTGCTTAGTTTAACAAAGAGGGAGGTCGTGGTCATGATCTTGAATCCAAGGGCCAAGACCTCACATAGGTGGGATGACCTCGCCGCGATGGCTTACAAAGACGAGGAGGTCCTTTGAGGTTTAACACACGGGGAGGTCGTGGCCGTGGATCTTGATCCAGCCGGCTATGACCTCGATGAGGCGGGAGGTCTCGACACCCACGCTGACCCGAGGAGGTCCACGAGGTCAAGAGGACCTCGAATGGGAGGTCCCGGGGCCTTGGTTGAGGGGAGGTCGTGGCGGTTGGATTGATCCAACGGCTCACGACCTCATCAAGGTGGGAAAGGAGGTCGATGGGGTTAATGACCAGTTTGAGTACGGCCATTTCAAGGAACAAAGGCTCTGCTTTAAATTTAATTTTCTAACACTAAGACTTGGCAAAATTGTTTGAGATAGCAAATGAACTCCAAAATTCATAAGATTTTAACTCGAGCTAGCTGACAACATGATTAACCTTACATAAATTTTCCAGAGGTTATTATGCAATGCATTTTTCTCAGGAATTTCATTAAGGTTGTTCAATGATTCATTTTACCTCCAAAAATTATCAAACTAGTTTTACAACTTGTGATATTTTTCAGAGGGTCCCACCTCAGTTTTAGGACCAAGGAAGATACTTTCCAATTGTTTGGCACAAGATTTGAGAGAATTGGAAAATGAATTTGACTTTTGGTCAACAAGAGCTTTGTGTTCTTGGTTTACACAACTCTTGGACAAGAATTACATGAGATTGTAAGGGTTTTCAAGTTGTGAGAAAAGTTTTAATTTCTACACATATAATTATACTTGAATAACCCTGATTATACATTTGGGATGTTACGACATTGGACAAGATGTAAAGTTGACGGGGTGGTGACAGCCTGTACGGCCGACTGAAGAATGAAAGTCGACCAAGCATTAAATGCGGTCACAGGAGTCAAGAAAGGTGCACAGAGGCTCGGGCGCGATTAACTCCACCGCCGAGCTCGCATGCGCCGCAGAGGAAGGAGAAGAACAGGGGGGTCTTGGTGACCGTTGGATAAGACCTGGGAGAGGTCCTAACCATCGGATCCAATTTTTGAACCGTTATGTTTTAAGTGGCTGGGAGGAGGTCCCAGCCACACGATCAAGGATGGGGAGGTCGTGGCCCTCCGATTTCCTTAATCACGAAAACGCACGTGAGGAAGGGACAGAGGTCCGGCGTTGATCTCCATCCAACGGTGTGGACCTCCAGTGAGGACTTAACCGCACGCGATCAAAAGGACATGAGGGGAGGTCATGGCCTTTGGATTTAAATCCAAGGGCACTGACCTGATGGGGAGGTCTGATATGATGCGCAACAGGCAAGGGAGGTCAGGACCGTTAGATTTAGATCTAAGGGTTCCGATCAAAAGAGGTAGAGGTCCCTGAAGCTTGCAAGAACGCACAAGGGAGGTCGTGGCCTTTAGATTTAGATCTAAGGGCTATGACCTCACGTGCGCTGGGGAGGTCTGGTGCGCATGAGACAAAAAGGAGGTCGTGACCGTAGATTTTAATCTAACGGTGCACAACAAAAGATGGGGGAGGTTGTGAGTGCTTGATAGCACGGGGAGGTCGTGAGCTGTTGGATTTGATCCAATGGCTACGACCTTGGTTAGGTGGGAGGTTTGCTAAGTTTAACAGTGAGGGGAGGTCAGGGCCATGGATCTTGGATCCAAGGGCTATGACCTCACGGAGGTGGGAGGACCTGACCGAGTATGTTGAGGAGGAGGTCGTGGCTGTTGGATTTGATCCAACGGCTACGACCTCAACAAGGTGGGATGACCTCATTGCGAGGGTTTAACATAAACCGAGGAGGTCTTTGAGGTTTAACATACAGGGGAGGTCATGACCATGGATCACCGATCCAACCAGTAATGACCTCATGAGGCGGGAGGTCTTTGCGGTGTTAATCATGAGGAGGTCGTGGCGGTTGGATGTAAATCCAACGCCATGCGACTGATCAAGGTGGAGATGAGGTCTCACGAGGTGCAGACATGGTTGGGCTGACCAAATTTTGAATATGGCTAGCCCAAGGAACAAAGCAGTAGGCTTTTAAATTTAGTTTTTTAACAGCTGAAACTTAGCAGAATTATTTGAGATAGCAAATGAACTCCAAATTTGATGAAATTTTAACTGGAGCTTGCTGACACGAGATCAACCTTGCATAAAATTTCCAGAGGTTATTATGCAATGCATTTTCTCAGGAAATTCATGAAGGTTGTTTAAAGGATTGTTTTGCCTCCAAAAATTATCAACAAGTGTTATAACTCATGATATTTTTTCAGAGGGTCCCATATCAGTTTTTGGGACCAAGGAAAATATATTCCAAATGTTTGACACAAGATTTAAGATAATTGGAAAATGAGTTTGATTTTTGGTCAACAAGAGCTTTGTGTTTTTGGATTACACAACTCTTGGACAAGAATTACATAAGATTTTAGGGTTTTTCAAGATGTGAGAAAAGTTTTAATTTCTACACATATAATTATACTTGATTAACCCTAATTATACATTTGGGATGTTACAATTGTAAGGATTAGTCGATATGATAGCAGACGAGATTGCACATAACTCATCATCTTTTGTCAAGCACCGCAAAAATAGAATTACATATATAGGTATAGTCGATTCGAGACGCGTTATTATGAAGTATGATATAGTATTATTGTGTTGTAGCACGATCGAAAATCCATCCTATGTGTTAGTTGGGCGCTCTTTCCATCGTGATATTCCTTTGTTGGCAACATAATTGATGAATGACCTACATGATTCAAAAAGTTATCCTCGGCCATTTCAAACTAATGAAGACTACAATAGAGTTATGTAAGGAGGAAATGAGCATACCTCTCGAGTATTCCTCTTAGAGTGTCAAGTCGTGTTTGTTGCGGTTTAGGGAATCAAGGTATATCACATGGTTCCTCTTGGGTATAATAACTAAAAGGATCCAATGGTACCTACTCATGTATGTCGCTATAGTCATTAAACCTAAGTTCGTGCCAGATAATGTACAAATGAAATTTGTATAGCAAGTAGTGACACTTACCCCTCGGTTGTAGGGCACCACTATGTACTTCATGTTCCTCTCAGAGAAGCAATGACCTCGTTATGTATTTCTACGAAGGCGACTAGTCTTGTAGGATGGTTTGCAACGATA